>CM071847.1:2619479-2719779 GCA_036507275.1 Sicyos edulis
ATCTCAAATGGACCAACAAAGCGGGGACTCAACTTCCCACGCTTACCAAACCTCAGAACACCTCGCATCGGAGCAACCTTAAGGAACACATCTTGACCAACCTCAAACTCCAAATCTCGGCGCCGAACATCGGCGTAACTCTCTACTGCTACGAGCGGTCAACATACGAGCTCTAATCTTACGCACTTTGCACCATTGGTCAAGCTGCAGTAACTTCCGGGACCTAAAACCGTCTATCACCAACCTCTTCCCGAACCACGGGGACCGACAACGCTTACCATACAATGCCTCGAATGGAGCCATCACAGATCGCCGATCGTAAGCGTTGTTATAGGCAAACTCCATCAGAAATCTGAATCTTTGGTCCCGGTGCGGGAAATCCAACACACAAGCCCTCAACATATCCTCGAGAATCGATTCACTCTCTCGATCGACCATCCGTGCGAGGGGTGAAAAAGTCATCTTTGAAATTGCACTCTGTGCCCAAACCCTTCTTGAGCGCTCTCGAAGCGAGAAGTGAACCGCGAGTCACGATCGGACACAATCCTCACGCGGCACACCATGATAACGGATGATCTGCTCCAAAAACAAGCGCACCCTTTGTTCCCACGGTATAAGTGTCTCTCACGGGAATGAAGTGTGCGCTCTTGGTCAAACGGTCGACTATCACCCAAATCTGAGAGAACTTCCTCTGAGTCCTTGGCAAACCAGAGATAAAGTCCATGGAGATCTCTTCCCATTTCCTTTTGGGGTACACTCGAGTGGTGGCTGCAACAAACTAGGTGGCCTCTGCTGCAGGTGCCTTCACTTGGCGACAAGTGAGACACCGGGTGACAAACTCTGCCACATCTCTCTTCATTCCCATCCACCGAAAGTGCAGCAAGGTCACGATACATCTTGGTACCCCTGGGGTGCCAAGCAAAAGGGGCTGTGGGCCTCAGAGAGCAACTCTGCTCTCGCAAACACGCAATGCCCGGAACACACAACCAGGCCTCTATAAGTCAACCCACCATGCTGGTGAATACACAAAGTCAAAGTCACCGTCAAGCCTTGACGACTGTCAACCAATCTCTTAAGTGCGGGGTCCCCAAGCTGGTTTGTCTATAATCCACGCCTAATCGGCAATTTGAGCGATCAATCGCTGGGCTACCACGGCGGTAACCTCACCCAACAACTGCGCAACCTCGGCCCGCTCGAACTCTCTCTCCGCAAACTGGCTGGAACTCAACAACGCCGCAGAGTGCGGCGTCTTTCTACTCAAAGCATCGGCCACTACATTGGCTTTACCGGATGGTACAAAATCTCATGATCCTAATCCTTTACCAACTCTAACCATCTCCTCTGCCTCATATTCAACTCCTTACGAGTAAAGCGAGATACTTGAGGCTCTGGTGATCGGTAAACATCTGAATCCGCTCACCGTGCAGGTAATGCCTCCAAATCTTGATTGCAAACACCATGCTTTGCCAACTCCATATCATGAGTCGGGTAGTTCTGCTCATACGGCTTGGTGGACGGAAGCATAGGCAATGACCTTCCCGTCTTTGCATCAACACACAACCTAATCCAAACTTGGAAGCATCATCAGAGACCACGAAACCACTGTCCCCTCGGATCGCCAACATCAGTGCTAAAGTCAAAGCTGCGCTTGAGCACCGCAAAGCTCTCATCACACCTGCTTGTCCCAAACAAACTCGACACCCTTCCTCGTCGGACGAGTGAGGGGCGAGGCTATAGCAGAAAAGTCTTGACGAACCGACAGTAGTAACTCGCCAAACCCGTAAAGTGCGAATCTCGGCATGGCGAAGTCGGCTTTGGCCCATGAACTCACGGCCTCAATCTTCGCGGGGTCCACGGCTACCATCTCTCGAAACTCACGTGGCCTAGGAAGGCCACCGCTCCAACCAGAAATCACATTTGGAAAACTTCGCATAAAGCTGGTTTTCCCTCAAAGCCGCCAATACTCGCCTCATTTCGCTCTGCATGGTCTTCTTTAGACCTCGAATAAATCGAGAATATCGTCAATGAACACGATGACGAAAGCCGTCCAAAAATGATTTGAACACCCTATCCATCATGTCCATGAACGCAGGTGGGGCATTGGTCAATCAAACGACATGACCACAAACTCATAGTGACCATATCTAGACTGAAAATTTGTCTTAGGAATGTCGGCATCCACGATCCGCAGAATCGATGGTAACCGGATCTCGGATCTATCTTGGAGAACACCGAAGCTCCACGAAGCCGATCGAACAAATCATCGATCACGAGGCAGCGGATACTTATTCTTCATCGTCACCTTATTAAGCTCTCGCGGTAATCAATACATAAGCGCATAGAACCATCCTTCTTTTTCACAAAGCAGGCCCGTGCTCCCACGGGGACACACTTGGGCGGATGAACCCTCGGTCTAACATCTCCTGGAATCGAATCTTGATTCCTTTAATCACGGCGCGCCATACGACACGAGCCTTCGAGATAGGGAGGGTCCACGGCTCCGAGCTCAATAATGAAGTCAACCTCTCTCTTTGGGGGCAACCCCGGTAACTCCTCGGAAACACATCCGCGAACTCCCGCACGGCCAGTGCTGATCAGCAGACGGCGAGGCGGCTCTTCCCGCACAACTTGGCTAGATAGCCCCAAGCTCCATGAGCTAGCAAACAGCGAGCTTTCACGGTGACACCATCGGCGGGCAACTCTCCACCTGGACTCCACGAAACTTAAAGTTGGGCCGACCAGCGGCTGAACACTACTTCTTTCCGGTGGCGGTCAATCAGCGCGTGGTTAGCGACTAACCACTCCATACCAAGAATCACATCAAAACCGCTCATAGGCGGGACTATGAGCGTAGCCACTAGCAACTCTCTGGGATATCTCGATCCGGCCATCCCTAATCTTATCTCTAGCCAACATATCAACTCCGGAAGGAGTTGCAGCGAATAACTCGAAACCTAGAGGCTCTAGTCTTAACTTAGCATGCTCAAAGAAACAACACAGATACAAAAGAATGCGTGGAACGAGAATCAAACAAGACAAATGCGCAGTGATCTAAAACAAGAAGCGTACACCGCCCACAGCGGCATCCGTACGCTCGGCCTCTGACGGTCGTAGCAAACACTCGACCCTCGCTGCTGCTGGCTTGGCCGAGCCGCCATAGTTGGTGATCACAAAAACGGGCCATGTGCCCCTCTCTACCACAACGGAAGCACAATCTAGGTCGGTGACAAGCTCGGCGTGGACTTTCCCACAAGTGGCACAAGCGGGAACTGCGCCGGGTCCTCCCTCGCTGTCGGAGTGGCTGAAAGCGACTGGAGCTCTCCGCCGATCTCTGCTGAAAGCGCGCCTTGGCGTGGCGCCGCCGCCCCGAAAGTCAAACTTTCTCTTACGCCTTTGTTCTGCTGGGACGGGGGACGGCCAAGCAGGAGCGGCAACAACCCGCTCAAGCAGATACTTCCCATTATAGATCGTGGCTAATCGATGGCCCTAGCATAAGTGTCGTGGGCACGAGCCACGACATCTCGGGAAACACCACGCCTCAATCCGGATATGAACTTCCGAATCTTTCGGCTGGGGTGGCAATCAACCGAGAGCAAAATATCCATACTCGAGAACTTGCGCTCATATTCCTCAATGGAATCGGAACCTCGCTTGAGGTTCGGAAGAGCTCCACCATCTTCTCCCGAGCCTCATCACCGATGAACTTTACCTTGAACTCGGCCTTGAAGAACTCCCAAGTAGCGGGTGGAGACCCGGTGGTCTCTCGCTCAAGGTGGACTCCCACCACCATCTCATTGTGCCTCCTAGCACATGAGCCGCACATCTCGGCCTCTGAATATCGGGGCACACCATGATCAGGAAGGTGTACTCCAAATGGGCAATCCACAGGCCGCCGCTAACGCATCACCGGTGGCATCGAACTTCTCGGGCTTCCACTTCACAAAATCCTTCACCACCTACCCAATTCCTCGGCACTCTCGCCATATCCGCCTCTGGGGCTACTTGCTCCTCGAGGAGCTGGAGGAGCCTCAGAGCTCTTTGAACCAATCGAGTCGTTTGCTCGACTGGGCTCAGGACTCTTCCTGGCCACGCCAACAAGGCACAGGTCTACGCCTCTGGTCACTCAACATGTCGACCATAAAAGCCCTCATAGACTCGGCAAACTCTGCTCTCCAGAGCGATCTCACGGGCGCTCGATTGCCTCAACGCCCGCCCTAGGCGTAACAGAGGAGCCGCTTTGGTGGAATGCCATCGATGTCGGCTTGGGACGATGTCCTGCGATGATCGAGATCCGATCCCGATACCTCGACACGCTCTCGAACCTCCTCTCTGCGATGCGGGTGGTAGCATCTTTGGCGATCTACATCCAAACCAACAACGAATCAAAAACGCTCTGTCACCATTCCACAACACCAAACAAGGCATACACTAGATGATAGGTATTGTAAATTCTTAACCCTTTTCCTTTCTAAAACAATAAATCTAGGCGCGTGCATGATGACCGTATGAGGCCGATGATCATGGAAAACGACCTACAACAAAAGGTCGGTCTCAGAATCTATGACTCGAAGCTCGATACCAATCATAAAGACCCGACCCAAAAGGGGCTCTAAATGGGCCTTTACCCCAATGCATGTAGTGAAAATAAAAGATATTAAGAAAAATACATTTGGATCCCAAGTAAAAACAGAAACATTCAACAACCAAAACATACATTTCTAAAAGCATACTCATCGATCAGAGATTTATTTAAACCATTAAAACAATCCACAAGTATAAATATGCTGGAATCCATAAAACGTAAGAAAACATCCTGGGCTCTGTGCCCGTCTACATGCATTCAGGGAAATAAAAAAAGTCAAGAGTCATGATAAATAAAATAGAATAATCGAGATGACAAAGCAGGATTCCATGATCACGGCTCCTCCATCGACCATCCTGTCTCCCGCTTGATTACCGTGGAAAACCACAGAATAAGGGTGAGTAACGAATTACCCAGTAAGAATCCTCAACCGGGGTACAACACGATATACATGATCATCTAGAAGAATGTATGCAAGCTATGAGTACAAACACAGAGCGGAGCACATAGCTAAGTCCACACTTGGACCTCGGATGCCAACTCGTGGTCTTAGTCCGGAAATACCACAACACACTAAACGCGCTATACGGGAACAAGTCCCGGCCTCCGCTTCATCTCTGCATCGATACGAAAGGTGCACTAGCTCAAGATCCCGAGGAGCTCTCGGCCGGCGCTGTAATGAGCGTAAGCGCGCACCGCATGCTCACCGCAAACTCGGGGGTGCCGGGTCTAGTGGCAAGCGCCGAGTTGATCCACCATGCCTAACTAAATCTACGGATCGGTGTCACCGACATAGGGGTGTGAGACTGGACACGTGAACTATGTCACCTGTACCACCGCACTGAGGCTAAGGAACCGGCCGTGGTAGGCTTACACCGAAGCGGTCCTTGCCCTAACAGTGGCAATCAAGGGCTACGGCCGAACACGCCGAGGACGTGCCGATCGCCGGGGCGAGGCAATGCCAAGTCATCATCCCGACCGTTGGGGCATTTAACGATCGCCACCCTCACCCAAGATTGCGGGGGCCTACAGGTTGGGATAGCTAATCCCTCACGGGGTCCAGGGACGGAGAATCTGTCTCGAACGTCCTTGCCATAGATGCAAGATACTTTATGCATCGGGCGGATGATTCTATCTACCTCAATTCTAAACCTTAACAATAATAACGATTCAATCAATGCGGTCCAATACGTGCTCATCGGATACAAAGAACCTAGCATGATACTACGAAGCAAGAACGGATATCGAACATGCTAGAATAGAACAACCTAGCATGGGCTAACATGAGAAACAATACAAGAGTTCATGCCATCCAGAATTGAACAGAACACCTAGAGATAAACATGCTAGTAATCATACGGGCATACAAAACAACAATCACAAATATACCGCGAGGTCCACACAACCCCGGTAAGAAATCCTTACCTTGGTCGGAAGACTTCTACACACAAATCCTAAGTCATGGAACAATCCAGAGCTAGCGGCGGGAACCTAGCAAACCAACAATAATCAGCATCTAAAATATCTAAACAACAATAGAAGCAGCAAGCTCGGCTCGGGGGAACTCACGCGGCGCGACGACACGAGCTTAGGGTCTCTTGGCGGTATGGCACGGCAAGGACGCTATGCCGCGCTACTTGGCATGCAGCGACGGACTGCTACCTGGCTGCGCAGGCTATTGCTGGCACGGCAGGACGACGAGCGCGCGGCGAGCGTCTGGCGAAGGCGCGCGCTGGCGCTGGCGTGGCGCAGCGGACACGGCGAGGGCAGCGGAGCGACGCGCGCGGTCGAACGTCTGGGCGAAGGCGCGCGCGCGGGCAGCGATTCGGCAAGCGGACAGCGAGGGCGCGCGATGGGCGGCGCAGCGCGGGTGGACGCGCGGCGCTGGCGAGACCTCTGGCGTCGCGGCGGCGAGCGACGGCGATCTGTCTGGGCGGGCGACGGCAAATTTCGCTGGGACAGATCCGGCGCGGCGAGCGATCGGCAATTGGGCGTCGACGGCACACGAAGCGATCTGTCTGGTCGCTGGCGAACGACAAAGGTCTGCTGGGACAGATTCTGGGCGTGCGAGCGATCGGGGCGATTCGCGGCTTTTGGCTCGGCTACACTCGGCTGGCTGCAATCAACACAACACACACAACACACCTCTTTTCACTTGGCCAAACGCACACCAAACGGATGAGAAGAAGAAGAAGAAGATCAATACCTACCCGGAATGATGATGATCGAACCCAAGGAGATGCAAGGATGAAGAATCGGCAAGGCTATGGGGATGGAGAGCTTGGGCGGCCAAGAGGTGTTTTGGAGAAGAAGATGGAATAACCTAATTCTATTTCATTTAACCAAATGCACCAAAACTCCAAAATCCAAGGTTAACTAAGATGTGATGCAGAAAGAGCAACAAGAGCACCTAATGGCTCAATTGGCACACCTCTCTACAAGCTTCCCAGGAGACCCGGGGTTCAAACCCCTAACAAAGACAAATTCTCTTTATTTTTACTTTTGCATCAAACCTTGCTCAAACCAAACCTCAAACCCCTCCAAAACCTACAAAAACCATCCAATAATTTTAGTAATCTGGAAAAGACACAAACGACCACGACGGCCCGACCAAATTACCAAATTACCCCTAGGGCATACCGGAAGACGGGAAGAAAAAACTGGTCGTTATAACGTCCCCGCCATGGATGCAAGATACTTTATGCATCGGCCCGGATGATGCTACCTACGAATTCTAACCGCCTTAACAATCGGCAAACAATCCAATACGTGCTCAAAAGAATACAAACAAACCTAGCATGGTACTACGGAACAAGAATGAATATGAGCATGCGAGAACGGAACAACCTAGCATGGACTAACATGAAAGAACAACATACGAAGTCATGCGATCCAGAATTGAGCAGAGCACCTAAACTACACATGTTGATAATCACAAACAAACATACAACATCAATCACATAGAACATCGCAGGTCCACACAACTCCGGTAAGAAATCCTTACCTTGGCCGGGAGGCTTCTACACATAAATCCTAAGCTACGGAACAATCCCGAGCTAGCGGCGGGAACCTAGCAACCCAATAATAATCAACATCTAAAACGTCTAAAAAAACAATAGAAACGACAAGCTCGGCTCAGGGCACTCGCGCGCGGCGGCGACACGAACTTGGAGTTGCCTTTGCCGGGCAGCCGCAGCAGGTCAAGCGTGTAGCTGCTACTGCACGGTCTTTGGGCGCGGCCGCGACGCACGGCAGCAAGGCACGGCAGGACGCCGGCAGGACGCGCGCATGGCGATCGGCTTCGGGCGAGCGGCGCGCGCGGCGCGCCGCGAGGGCCTCGGGCGCGGCGAGCGATCAGCGCGAGACGACCCGGCGTCGGGCGTCGCGATGGCTGCGCGACCGCGAGCAACCTTGGGCGATATGGGTCTGCTGCTTGGCGCGACGGACGGAGGGTGGCGACTTCAGGCGATCGGGGTGCTGCCGGGCGCGATCCGGCGCGGCGAGTTGGTCGGTGGATGTGCGACGATGGTCTGCTGGTCGGGCTCTACGGTGGCTGCAATCAACACAAACACACACAACACTCTTCTATTCACTTGGCCAAACAAAGACACCAAACGGATGAGAAGAAGAAGAGGAAGATCGATACCTACCCGGAATGATGATGATCGATCCAAGGGAGCTGCAAGGATGAAGAACTCGGCAAGGCAATGGAGAGAATAGCTTGGCGGCCACACACTTTGGAGAAGAAGATGGAACAAACCTAATTTCTATTTCATTTAACCAAATGCACCAAAACTCCCAAAATCCAAGGCTAACCATAAAATGATGCAGGAAGAGCAACAAGAGCACCTAATGGCTCAATTGGCACACACCCCACAAGCTTTCCAGGAGACCCGGGTTCAAACCCTAGCTGCAGCACAATTTCCTTTATTTTTACTTTTGCATCAAACCTTGCTCAAACCAAACCACAAATCCTTCCAAAACCTACATAAATCCATCCAATAATTTTAGTAATCGAAAGAGACACAAACGCCCCGACGGCCCGACCAAATTACCAAATTACCCCTAGGGCATACTTGGAAGACCGGGATGAAAAACACTGGTCGTTACAATATTCCCTCCTTTTTATGACTTTCGTCCTCGAAAGTTCTTAAGATCAAAACTTTTCGGGATAATGCAATCTCATCTCGTCTTCCCGCTCCCAAGTGGATTCCTCGAACCCGACTCTTCCATTGAACCTTTACTAAACGAATCTTGCGATTACGCAACGTCTTGGTCTCAAAGGCAAGGATCCTCACTGGCTTCTCCTCGAAGCTCAAATCCTCATTCAGCTGCAAAGGCCCAAAGTCCACAATGAGCGATGGGTCCGACACATACTGCCTCACACCGATACATGAGAACACTGCACACGGCTGACAATGACAGAAAGAGCTAACCAATATGCAACTCTGCCAATCCTTTCGAGAATCTCAAATGGTCCAACAACAGGACGCTCCACTTCTCCCGCTTACCAAACCTCAACACAACTAACAACGACACAACTTTAAAACTACGCATTGTCCAACCTCAAACTCTAAAACTCGGACGCTTAACATCGGCGTAACTTTTCTGCTGCTGCTGCGAGATAACAACACTAGCTCTAAACTCCTGCACATCACCTCTGGACAAATGCAGCAACTCAGGACCCAAAACAAAATTGATGGCCACCAACCTTTTCCGAGAACACTGGAATCCTGCAGTACTTACCTTGCAATGCCTCAATGGAACCACAGGCGATCACGAGAAGCGCAACCAAAGGCAACCTCATAAAACCACTCTAGTCTTCCGCGCCTAATCACGGAAACACCAACTCGCAACAAGCTCCAAAGGTTCGGATCACTCCTCCCAAAAGACCATCGGTCGAGGGTGAAAACACTACTGAAGCGCACCCGCTCATAAGCCTCTTAACAACGCTCTCGAGAACCACGGTTCATCACGCACTACCTAGAAAAATCTTTGTTGCCACATTCTGGAGCCAACAACTCCAGCCTGAAACTGACATGCCACTACTCCACAGAATGACATCTCCACCTGGGCGAGGTGCGAGTTCTAGCTACAGAAACCAGTCCACCAAAAAAAATCCTAACTCACACAACAACCTCGACAAACCGCCAGCTTCCACACGAACTCCTTCAAACCAACAACTTGAGTGCTACGATCTCGGAAGCCCAAACAACTACAAACTACATAGCTATGCCAATCCACTCAACTCTAGTTTGGCTCAAATCACCTGGTTTGGACAAGTCACCGCCAACAACCAGCCCTAAAGGGCTCCCTCCACCAAGCCTACCTCCATGCAAGCAACGGAACGAAGCTTGCCTCAAATATGAAGCACATCTCACAAGTCCAAACGATAACACATACAGGCTTAACCCTCTAGCTTAGGCTTATTGCACCTTCCCAACGAAACTTCAGAACGGAACTCCACTACTCGGTTAACACCAACTACCGGGAACCAGATTACCAATAATGGCTGGCAGAGCACAAACCACACAACCCAAGCAAAGATCCTCAAAATGTCAAGACCCTAATCCATCCACAATGGTGCAACCTCAACCCACAACTGATACAAAAGAGTTCTTCCACTACAAAGGTGCAACATCTTCCATGCCAACACACAAAATCTTAACCAACTAGGCCAAACACTCATAAGAGGCAGAACAACCCTTACCGCAACTTCCAGAACACCACTCAAGAGTCCGCTTAACTTGGACAAACAACTGCTTCCATGCAGCCGACAAACTTTTCCTCCTACTAGCACCACTACCACCAATTCCAAGACCAAGGAATAACTTGACAACTCCCAAGGAGAAACAGATCCTTACAAGAGGACAACCGAAGGACAGAGAGCTCCACAACCGCTCGCTGTCTTGCTTAGCTAAGCACGGCATCCAACTCTCCTAGAGGCAACAACAAAGGGGGTCCACCACAGACTAGACCGCCAACCATGGGCAAGAGAAGACTCACCCCCAAACATCGAATAAGGGCACTCTCAAACTATGGGAACAGGAGAGACATCCTACAGGGCAAACCACTTACCCACGAACAAGGCTAACTCCTTGGCAACTCGAAAACCACACCTTGGCCAACATCAAGCACCAACTTGCCACCACACCGGAACCAAATCCGGACTCTACTCCAAACAAACTCTGGCTTGCTAGCCTACCAAAACTGCCAGCAACTCACCCGAGGCTACAATCTACTCGACTCTGGCTTGCCAACTAAACTCACTACCTGGGTCTGACTGAGCTCTGGCGAGGCTCTCCACAACTAGGGCTCTTCGACAACCCTCGACACACACTGTCGTCTAACGGTCTAACAACCAACTGCCTGAACAAACAACTTCTTTTCCCAGCATCACAACCACGCTGGCCTGCTCCAAACCTCGAAACCAAAAAGACCAGAAACGCTTCAAAATGTGTCATCCTCCTACTCAAAGCATCAGCCACCATGTAGCTTCCACCCAGGGTCAGGGTTCCGAGCAACACTCTTAGCAACTACGATCAGGAACTACGCGGCTTCACTACAACCACCATTTGTTCAGTACCATCTGAACTCTAACCAAGAGCCACAAGAGGTTCCACCAACCAAGCTTAGGTTCAGCTTAACAAACTTGCCTAAGCAACAACCCGACTACGAGCACGGTATCCTTACAACCTCAACTAAAGCCTTACAACATCCACCTGGAGTCCAACTTCTCCAAGAACTGAGCACCAGTCCTCCAATGCAAACCCTACATGGTTCGAAACTATCACCACGAACGAACTACACAAAACACACTTGTGCGGACAACTCTCAACCTTCCTTCAGAGATCCAAGACTAACAGTCTTTGTTCCAAAAGGCAACACTAACTCTCCGCGGAGATACAATCAACCCAAGAAACACCAAAAGTTCCATCTCCACACGATACTTTCAAGCGGTGGCAACCTTGCTCTACTAAAACATAACGATGCCAAACCGAATTTACTTTATACCAAGACTCTACCAAGTGTGCTTTACACATAAGACAACCTGCTCATCTCATAAGGCATCCAACTCATCTCATAAGCACCAAACTCATCTCATAAGCATCCAACTCACGGTCCCTCTCATTGGACCGAACTCGCATCTACAATGCTCACTCAACTCAAAGTTTAGGAACCCGAAGGTAGTGGACCGCACTACCAACCACAAAGATCTCTTGGCCTTAGCACTAGCGTGACACTCACACGCACTAACACTTACCAACCGCCAACCTCTTTGACTTACTCAACCCCAAGAACAACTCGGGAAGAGGCTCAGCTCCTCTCGAACATCCTTTCACTTGTAGTCCTTCGACTACCACCGAACTAGCCCTCTTGCACGACCTAAACAAGTGCATTTTCCATAAATGGATCCAATGGCTAAAGAAGTGTGTTTGAACTCCGGACGGGTCAAAGAACCATCCGCTTATACCCATGCCACACTCAGTGTCCGAAACGGACTTAGAGCCAA
The DNA here is from genome assembly GCA_036507275.1 of Sicyos edulis. NCBI lineage: Eukaryota > Viridiplantae > Streptophyta > Magnoliopsida > Cucurbitales > Cucurbitaceae > Sicyos > Sicyos edulis. The sequence continues at coordinate 2,631,575 of CM071847.1, forward strand.
AGCGGCACACCAACCATTGCACCTCAAGTGCCACTACTACCAAATCCACATCTTACTACAAATGGGGCAAAGCAAGGTCACAACCACAAGTGACAAAAACTATGGCGAGGCATACAAGAGCTCAACTCAAACAACCATGCCTAAGGCATCTCATCAAACCGAAGTCTCATCGCCTACTCTTGCATCTCCACATGATGCTCAACAAAACTACGCCGGCTCTCTCAACATGCAAAGCAGCCTAGCCCTACTCTAGGGGCTCACCATAAGAAGAGTGCTCAACTCTACCAGACAACCTGGGAAACCACCAACGGATCAGTCCGATGGGAACATCGCTCATTGCACCCTTAACCACTGTGGTTCCGACTTACTAGCTGCAAAACAACAACACTTACAGGAGAACAAGGATGTCTCAAAGCAACCACCTCGAAGGCTACCAACTCTGCGCCTACTCACCGGGCAATCGACCATCCGCTAAGGTTCAAGATCAACACTGAACTACCCAGGCTAGTTCACACTAGGACCTGCTCCACAAGCATCAACATGAGCAAAAGCCAAAGCTAACTCCTCTCCTGGAGTGGTACTCAGGGCAAAACACCTCCACCCTCTCACTAGGGAATTAATACTGGGCCACACGTGGCCTACGGGAGTCTAACCTCGCCTCCATCCGGAACGATGTCCCAGCAGTATCCGAATCTATCCGGATATCTCAACAAACCACAACATACTGACTCACATCTGCGGGAAGTTGGCATGAAGGCGCTCTAAAACCCAAACCAACGACGAGTCGAGAACTCGCTCGTCTCCGCTCCACAACACAAAACAAGGCATACACTAGATGAAAGGTATTGTAAATTCTTAACCCTTTTCTAAAAACAGAAAACTTAGGCGTACCTGATGACTGTCGGAGTGCTGGTGATCATGGGAAAGACGACCTACAACAAAAGGTCAGTCTATAAAAGTCTATGACTCTGAGCTCTGATACCAACTGTAAAGACCCGACCCAAAAAGGGCTCTAAATAGGCCTTTACCCCAATGCATGCATTCAAAGTAAAGGACAATATGCAAATAATTTTTGGATTCCCAATTAAAACAAAACAATCAAGGTTCAATAAAAAATAAAGATAGTTTGCTGAAACATGTCCCTGTCTCCAAGCACCTGTTTCAAGGCAAATACATTTCCAAAACGTACACTCTGATCAGAGATTTCTTAAAACATTTGAAACATCCTCAAATTCAATAAAGCAGGAATCCACGAAAACATTCAGAAAACATCCTAGGGCTCTGTCCCGACTACATGCATTCAGGGGAAAATAAAAGACAAGAGTCATAGAAATAAAAAGTCAGAGACGACAGCAGGTTCCCATGATCACAGCTCCTCCTTCAGCCATCCTGTCTCGCACCTTGGTTACCTGTGGAAAACCACAAAATAAGGGTGAGTAACGAATTACTCGAGAAGAATCCCCAACCGGGGTACAATACGATGCACATGGTCATCTAGATGAGTGTATGCAAGCTATGAATATAAACACAGTAAAAGAGCACATAGCTTGAGTCCACACTTGGACCTCGGATGCCAACTCGTGGTCTTAGTCAGGAGATAAATCCACCACACCATACGTCCTATACGAGAAACAAGTCTCGGCCTCACCGTCTCATCGTCGATACGAAAGGTACACTAGCTCAAGATCCCGAGGAGCTCTCCCGGTCGGTCTTTGTAATGAGCGTAAGCATGCACCGCGTACCATCTGCAGACTATGGGGGGTGCCGGGTCTAGTGGCAAGCTGCCCATGTCCAGTCACCACGCGTAACTAAATCTCTGGATCGGTGTCACTGACATAGGGGTGTGAGACCTGGACACGTGAACTATGTTAGCCTGAACCATCGCACTTGAGGCTAAGGAACCGATCGTGGTAGGCTTACACCAGAAGCGGTCCTTGCCCTAACAGTGGCAATCAAGGGCTACGGCCGAACACGCCGAGGACGCGCCGATCTGCCGGACGAGGCAATGCCAAGTCATCATCCCGACCGTTGGGGCATTTAACGATCCGCCACCCTCACCCAAGATTGCGGGGCCTACCGGTCGGGTTAGTTAAACCCTAACGGGGTCGTGGGCGGAGAAGCGTCTCGACGTCCCCCGCCATGGATGCAAGATACTTTATGCATCAGGCCGGATGATGCTACCCTACCAATTCTAACTCGCCTTAACAATCGGCAAATAATCCAATACGTGCTCAAAAGAATACAAAGAAACCTAGCATGGTACTCACGAACAAGAATGAATATGAGCATGCCAGAAGCGGAACAACCTAGCATGGACTAACATGAAAGAACAACATACGAAGTCATGCGATCGAGAATTGAGCAGAGCACCTAAACTACACATGCCGATAATCACAAACAAACATACAACATCAATCACATAGAACATCGCGCAGGTCCACACAACTCCGGTAAGAAATCCTTACCTTGGCCGGGAGGCTTCTACACACAAATCCTAAGCTGCGGAACAATCCCGAGCTAGCGAGCGGGAACCTAGCAACCCAATAATAATCAACATCTAAAACGTCTAAAAATAACAATAGAACGACAAGCTCGGCTCAAAGGGCACTCACGCGCGGCACGGCGACACGAACTTGGAGTTGGCGGTAGCGGCAGCAGGGCCGGCGCTGCAGCGCGCGAATATGGGCGGCGCGCTGCGCGCGCAGGCGCGACGCAGCGAGCAAGGCACGGCAGCGGCGCGCTGGCGAGCAGCGCCGGGCGTCGCGGGCGATCAACTCGAGGCGCGGCGCGCGTGGGCGTCGGCTCGGAGCGGCGGCGCTTGGCGCCGGCGAGGGCCTCTGGCGTGGCGAGATCGATCAGCGAGGACGACCGCGATCTGGCGTGCGATGGCTGCGACCGCGAGCGACCTTGGGCGATCTGGGCTGCTGCTGTGCGCGACGGATAGAGGGCTGGCGACTTCGGGCGATCGGGGGCTGCTTTGGCGCGACGAACGGAGGTTGGCGACCGGGCGATCGGCCGCGGCTTTGGCGTGATCCGGCGTGCAGGGTGGCGGCTGGGCGACGCGACGATGGCTGCTGGCTGGGGCTTCTCTCGGCTGGCTGCAATCAACACAAACACACACAACACTCTTCTATTCACTTGGCCAAACAACACACCAAACGGATGAGAAGAAGAAGAGGAAGATCGATACCTACCCGGAATGATGATGATCGATCCAAGGGAGCTGCAAGGATGAAGAACTCGGCAAGTCAATGGTGAGAATAGCTTGGGCGGCCACACACTTTGGAGAAGAAGATCGAACAAACCTAATTTCTATTTCATTTAACCAAATGCACCAAAACTCCCAAAATCCAAGGCTAACCATAAAATGATGCAGGAAGAGCAACAAGAGCACCTAATGGCTCAATTGGCACACATCCTCACAAGCTTTCCAGGAGACCCGGGTTCAAACCCCAGCTGCAGCACAATTTCCTTTATTTTTACTTTTGCATCAAACCTTGCTCAAACCAAACCACAAATCCTTCCAAAAACCTACATAAATCCATCCAATAATTTTAGTAACTGGAAAAGACACAAACGGCCCTAACAGCCCGGTTTTCAGCTAAATGTAAAATAAGGTTTCCTTTTATATTTTTTAAGTTTGGGAGGAGCTGTTGGAAGGACTCGAACCCTTGGCCTAAAAAGGGGTTGGGAAGCTTGGGTTTAAATAAAGAAAATAAACGCACGTCGTAGGGGCTCGAAGGGGGAGTCTTGGGAGGTCATAGAGAGATTCCCAAGTCTATTTAAGTTAAGGAAGGGAATTATATTTAAAAAGAAAAGAAAAGAAAATAAGAAAAAAAGAGAGAACCCCAAAACCCTAGACTTCTCCTTCACCTCGCCTAAGCGCCCCACACCGCCGTGAGTGTCTCGCCCACGCCGCCGCCCAACGCCCCTGTTTGCCGCGCCACGACATCGCACGCCTGCGACCATCGCCGACCGCACCGAGCCACCGCCCGGACCCGGATCGCGTCGAGCGGCCAGCTCGCCCACCGTCGCAACAGCCCATCCTCCACTCCGCACCGGTCGCCCACAGACGCCCGGCGCCAGAAGCCGCCTCGCGCTGCGACGACACCACCCAGCCGTCGCGCGCGCGCAGACGCACGCACCGCACCGCGTCTGCGTGCCGTCTGCGCCGCCACATCCACATCCGCCGCCCGCCAGCGGCGCTGCGCTCGCCCCTGCCGCGCGCAGCCAGCGCAGCGCTCGCTCCTCCTCGCCCTGCGCGCCAGGCCCAGCAGCGCCGATAGCGCCAGATCTGCGGCGCCAGCGCCCTCGCCGCTTAGCGCTACTGGCCCTTGCTGCTTGCTGCCGAGACGAGTGCCTTCTTGGTTGCTCGAGTTCACTTAAAAGCTCGAGGGTCGTTATTCGATTCGGGATAATCAACCTCCACTTATTTCCAGGTAAGGATTCTTACCCGGGGTTGTGTGGACCCTGCGAATAGTTGATAGCACGCCGATTCATCAGTAATTATATGAATTTCTAGTGATAGGTTTCATGTTTTCTTTTGATTCATGTTCGTGACATGTTTACATCCCGTTAAGTTCCATGCTAGGCATTCCTATCTTGATAGACCCATGCTGCCTATTGTATGCTGCTAGATCCAAGTTACGGTTAGATGTGTGATGTAAGTTTAGAGGGCCGTAGAGGTAACTAGTTTGGGGTCCCGCTCGGGCAAGACCCGATGGACATATGGAGGTGTAAGGCCCTATGGGCATCCTAGGTGTGTAAGGCCCTTTGGGCATCACCGATTCTCGAGGTGTAAGGCCCTATGGGCATCCTAGGTGTGTAAGGCCCACCGGGCATCACCGATTACGGAGGTGTAAGGCCCTATGGGCATCCTAGGTGTGTAAGGCCCACTTTGGGCATCACCGTCATCGGAAGGTGTAGGCCCGGATGGGCATCCTAAGAGTGTAAGGCCCCACCGGGCATCATCAGTATCCTAAGTGTGTAAGGCCCCACTTTGGGCATCATTTGTATCCTAAGTGTGTAAGGCCCCACTTTGGGCATCACTTTGTGTCCTAAGTGTGTAAGGCCCCACTGGCATCACCGAGTCCTAGATTGTGTAAGGCCAGAAGGGCATCCAAGCGTAGGACCTAGGAGTGACTGTTGATGGGAGCCCTTGAATAGGCTCGCCCTAGAAATAGCCCATAGCCTAACCAATCGTTTCTGCTCTAAGTCTTTGTATGGTTGCTTGTCCATGTGCTAAATGAGATGATTTCGTATTGTACCCCGATTGGGGATTCTTCTTTGTGTAACTTGTTGCTCACCCTTATTTTCTCGTGGCTTTCCACCGAGGTAACTTGGGGACAGATTTGGATGGCTAGGAGGAAGTCGCTCGATGATCATGGATAGCTGACTCTGGGTCGCACGTTTCTTTAAATGTTTTCCTTAATGATTTAGCATGTAGTGGGACTTGGGTCCCTAGGAAAAAGTACTCAAACTATTTTATGTTCTCGTACCGCTTTCCTTTGAATTGTTTTAAGAAAGTACTGATCAGTCATTTACCTGTTTTTTTTTATAATTGAAATCATGGTTTTGTTTTAAAAATGTTTATTGCAAAGTTTTAAACTTCCGACTACGAATGATGTTTATATTCTTATTCATGCATGCTAAGTATGGACCTTAGGTTAGAGACCGTTTCTTGGGTCGGGTCCTTACGGTTGGTATCGAGCCCGAGTTATAGGTTTACGTAGATCGACTGCAGATTGTAGGTTGTTTTCCATGATCATCAGCGCTCACTTGACCATCGTGTATGTCCGTAAGTTTAAAGCTAAGGGTTAAGAAATTACAATACGGTTGCACCTTGCATGTACATGACTTGTTGTTGTAGAGCAGAAAGAGCGAGTTCGACCCATTGTTGGTTTGGTTGTAGATTTTGGTATGCCAGTCACTCGTAGAGGGCAGGGAGGCTCGAGGCCGACCACCCGGGGCATTCGTGATCGATTTCGACACCGGGGACCTCGTCCCAAGGCGATCGCCGAGGTTAGGCCACCATCGGCCCCCTTCAGCTGTGTTGCCGGAGAGGGTGTAGGGGCAAGCGAGTCTCGAGAGGCTGCACCGGAGCCGCTTTGTGGAGTCTATGAGGGCTCTTGTGGTTGGGTTGCTAGCCGACCAGAGGGCCGAGCAGAGAGCTGAAACGCAAGCTTTGTTAGCTGCGCAGAGGGAGGAGAGTCCGCGTTCAGATACGGCGGTGACCGAGATGGTTGTGAGAGAGGATGCGATGCCACCAAGACCGCTTGACTCCACAGAGCCAATTGTGAATGAGGCCGTTCGCGGAAGGTGCCGAGGATCTAGGCAAGTGGTGAGGATTTTGTGAAATGGGCCGGAGAAGTTTAGCGCCCCTGGGAACCATTGGTATTTGCCACGTGGATTCTTGAGTTAGAATATACGTTTATGGTAATGGAGTGTCACGAGGTGCAATGAGCTCGATGTGCGACTCACGTATTAGTGGTATGACTAAGTGGTGGTGGGATTCCACCTTAAGTGAGAGGCAGGTGGATCTCCACCGCCACCGGGAGTTCTTCAAGGCCGAGTTCAAGGCAAAATTTATCGAAGAAGCGCAAGAGAAGATGATTGAGTGTTTTCAAACCTTAAGCGGGGTTTGACTCGATCGAGGTGTACGAGAAGAAGTTCTCGAGTATGGATACTTCGCGCCACAGTTGATTTCTACCCGGCCGAAGATCAGGAAGTTTATTGCGGGTTTGAGACAGGGGGTGTCTCAGGATGTTAGGGCACGAGCCCGAAACTTTTGCCAAGGCGATCTGGTGGCAACGATTTATGATGGGAAGTATCCTCCGGAGCGGAGTTGTTAGTACCGTAGTGTCTAAGGCCCCAAAGTGTACTCGGGCCGAGCGCAAGTTTGACTCGAGGAGCAATGTCAGGGGCGGTCGGCGCCCCGTGGTTCTTATCATGGCGAGAGACCGATCATCGAGACCGTAACCGTGATCAGCCCCGCCAACAGGGCGTAGGGAGGCCGCCACCGTATTGTAGATCCTGCGGGAAGCAGCATTGGGGACCCTGTGGTGTTAACCCTAGAGCTTGTTTCAATCAGGAAAGGAAGGGCATCGGGCCTGCATGATCGCACCTGCAAGCGATGGTGGCACACGGCCGGCTGTGAGCGAGGAAGAGTATATCGCGACGACTCGCCAGAGGGTCGAGAGAGCCGGACCCGCGGTGGCAGGTACACTTCTAGTTCTTGATCACCTCGCCTTTGTGTTGTTTGATTCGGGTTCCACCCATTCGTTTGTTTCTGCTGTTTTTGCTGAGCTTGCTTGCATGAATTTAGTGCCTCTAGGTTTTGAGTTGTCTGTCGCTACTCCCTCGGGAACTAGTATGCTGGCTAGCCAGAAGGTAAGGGACGGTCGGGTGCAGTATCCACTGGACCTGCTGAGTTACCCTCATTGTGCTAGCTATGAGCGGTTTTGATGTGATCCTCGGCATGGATTGGTTGGTGATAACCACGCTATGATTGGTCGTCGTTGTAAGGAGGTGGTGTTCGAGCCGCCGGTAGGCCTACCTTTAAATTTCGGGGTACCCAGAGGGGGTGTGTCCGCCGGTGATTTCGGCGATTAAAGCTCACCGTTTGTTAGCTCGAGGAGCTTGGGGTTTCTTAGCTAAGTTGGTCGGGAGAACCGTGACCCACTATCTCGTCGAGCAGTGCCCATAGTGCAAGAGTTTGAGATGTTTTCCCGAAAAGTTGCTCGCCGCCGAAGAGGGAGGTGGACTTCTCAATAGAGCTTGAGCGGGGACTCGCCTATCTCGAAAGCTCCTTATCGCATGGCGCCAGCAGAGTGAAAGAGTTAAAAGAACAGTGCGGGAGATGCTTGACAGAGGATTTATTAGGCCGAGTGTGTCCTCGTGGGGAGCACCCGTCTTCGTTTGTTAATAAAAAGGATGGCTCGATGCGTCTATGCATCGACATGAGGAACCGAACAAGGTAACCATCAAGAACAAGTACGCCGCCTCGTATCGATGACTGTTTGACCAGCTCCGAGGAGCTCGTGTGTTTTCAAAGATTGACTTGAGGTCGCTACTACCACGATTGAGGATTCGGGATGCGAGATATTCCCAAGACAGTGTTCGAGTCAAGGTATGGGCATTATGAGTTCGTAGTCATGTCTTTCGGGTGACAAACGCCCCATTTGCATTCATGGACATGATGGACAGAGTGTTCAAGGCGTTCTTGGACCGCTTTGTCATCGTGTTCATAGATGACATTCTTGTGTACTCTAAGTCTAAGGAGGACCATGCCTCGCACCTAAGGCGATTTTGGCGGCCTTGCGCGAGAACAAGCTCTACGCGAAGTTCTCAAAGTGTGACTTTGGCTCGAGGAGGTAGCATTTACGGGACACGTTGTGTCTAAGGAGGAGTGGCCGTAGACCCTTCGAAGGTAGAGGCCGTTAGTTCGTGGGCCGCACCGACGATCGTGGACGGAGATTCGTAGCTTCACGAGTGCGGCCGGATATTACGGACGCCGTTCAAAATTTTTCAGCTATAGCCGCCCGCTTACTCGATTGACGAGGAAGGATGTTGATTTCGTTTGGGATAGGAAGTGCGATGAGAGTTTTGCTAAGCTAAAAGAGCGCTTTGACGACGTCCGCCGGTGTTGTGGCGGTCGGAGGCCCGAGGGGGTTTCGTGGTGTACAATTTTGCAAAGCAAGTTTGGTTTGGGATGCGTTACGATGCAACACGGTAAGGTGATAGCGCACGCTTCGAGCAGATTGAAACCGCGACGTGCAGAATTACCCGACTCATGATATGGAGTTGGCGTGATCGTCTTTGCACTTAAGATTTGGAGGCACTACTTGTATGGGGAGAAGATTCAGATTTTCTCGGATCACCAAAGCCTCAAGTATTTCTTCACTCGAAGGACTGAACATGAGGCGAGGAGGTGGTTGGAACTCGTGAAGGATTACGATTGTGAGATCTTGTATCACCTGGAAAAGCAAATGTTGTGGCTGATGCACTAAGTAGAAAGGCCTCGCATCGGCAACATTGGCAAACCCCAAGAGTATCATCGGGAAGGATCTCGAGAGGCGGAAATAGCAGTGTTGTTAGGGGATGTTACCGCGGGGTAGCTCGATTAACCATCGACCTTCGATAAGGCAAAGGATTATCGACGACCGGTGAAAGATCCTAAGTTAAAAAGTTTGTATGAGAGGGTTGGTGATAGTGACTTCGACTTCGTGATACTTGCGGATGGGGTGCGAGATATAAAGGTCGGCTTTGTGTGTTCCAAACCGATGCGGTGTTCGCACGAGTTATTGACCGAGGCTCACACTCGCCTTTTTCTTGGCACCTGTGGGGGTAACAAGATGTACCAAGATCTTAAGCAGACTTTTTGGTGGATGGGGATGAAGAGGGAGATTGCCCGATTCGTTAGTCGGTGTCTCACTGTCACAACAGTGAAGGCGCCTGAGCAAGCTGCCAGGTTTGTTGCAACCGCTCGGGGTGCCACAGTGGAAGTGGGAGGAGATCACCATGGATTTTATCTCGAGTTTGCCCAGGACTCCTAGAGGATATGCCACAGATTTGGGTGGTCGTTGATAGGTTGACTAAGTGTGCCCATTTCATTAAGGCGGGATAAACTACACCGTGGAGCAAGTGGGCACTGCTTGTTCCTTGAGCGAGATAGTGAGGTACCACGGAGTGCCAGTTAAAATTATCTCCGACCGGGATTCCCGTTTTACATCACGGTTTTGGAAGGCCCTTCAGCGAGTTTGGGCACAGAGTGCGGCTACAAAGACCTGACCTTCCACCCGCAGGACCGATGCGATGGTGGATCGAGTGTAATCAGATCTTAGAGGACATGTTGCGAGCTGCGTGTTGGATTTCCCAGTAGTTGGGACGAAGACTTGTACTTGATGGAGTTTGCCTACAATAACGATTTTGATCGACCATTCGGATGGCGCCGTTTGAGGCGTTGTATGGTAAGCGCTGCGCAGATCCCCGCCTTACGGGAAGAAGTTGGTGGCCGGCAGTGTTAGGCCCGAGTTGCTCCGGTGACCAATGAGGCCGTCCAGAAAATCAAAGCTCGTATCTTTGACCGCCCAAAGCGGCGGAAGAGCTACGCCGATGTTAGGCGTAGGGGAGTTGGAGTTTGAGGTTGGCCAAGATGTTTTCCTCAAGGTAGCTCCGATGCGAGGGGTCCACGAGGTTTGGTAAAAAGGCAACCGAGCCCTGAGTTTGTTGGACCTTTCGAGGTCCTTGAGAGGATTGGGATTGTGGCCTATCGGTTAGCTTGCGCCGTCCCTGGGCTGCGGTGCATAGTGTGTTCCACGTTTCGATGCTCGCCAAGATGTGTGCGATCCTTCGTGACGTTATAGATTTTGAGCCTTTACTGATTTGAACCATGACTGAGCTTTGAGGAGAAACCCATAAGGGTCCCGGCATTTGAGAAAAAGGTTTTGAGGAACCAGGGCCATTGACCTAGTGAAAGTGCGGTGGCGGAATCGGGAGTTGAGGAAGCTACTTGGGAGTTGGAAGGGAGATGAGGAGGAGTTACCCAGAGTTGTTTTAGGAGCAGCGACTTAGGGGGCGGAAGTCTTCTAAGGAGGGAGTATTGTAATGACCGGTTTCACTAAATGTAAAATAAGGTTTCCTTTTATATTTTTAAGTTTGGGAGGAGCTGTTGGAAGGACTCGAACCCTTGGCCTAAAAGGGGTTGGGAAGCTTGGGTTTAAATAAGGAAAATAAGCGCGTCGTAGGGGCTCGAAGGGGAGTCTTGGGAGGTCATAAGAGATTCCCAAGTCTATTTAAGTTAAGGAAGGGAATTATATTTAAAAAAAAAAAGAAAAGAGAAAATAAGGAAAAAGAGAGAACCCCAAAACCCTAGACTTCTCCTTCACCCGCTTAAGCCGCCCACACACCGCCGCCGTGTCTCGCTCTAAGCCGCCCCACACCGACGCCGTGTCTCGCCCACGCCGCCGCCTAACGCAGCGCTCTTTGCCGCCCCACGACATCGCGACGCCTGCCGACCATCGCTGCGCGACCGCACCGAGCCACCGCCCAGATCGCGTCGAGCGGCCAGCGCCGCCCGCCGCGAATGCCCATCCTCCACTCCGCACCAGTCGCGCCCGGCAGACCGGCCGAAGCCGCCTCGCGTGCCCGACGACACCACTCCTAACGCCGTCGCGCGCCGCGACGCGCCGTGACCGCACCGCCGCGCGTCTGCGTGCCGTGCGCTCGTCCACATCCGCCCGGCCGGCGGCGCTGCGCTCTCCCCACGCGCGCGCGCGGCCAGCCTGGCGCTGCGTCCCCTCGCGCGCTGGGCCCGGCCGCCAGCTGCGCGCCGATAAGCGCCGTCGGCGCGGCGCAGCGCCTCGCGCGCCTAGCGCGCTGTCGCTGCCGCTGCTGCCGAGATGAGTGCCTTCTCGGTTGCTCGAGTTCACTTAAAAGCTCGAGGGTCGTTATTCGATTCGGGATAATCAACCTCCTCTTATTTCCAGGTAAGGATTCTTACCCGGGGTTGTGTGGACCCTGCGAATAGTTGATAGCACGCTGATTACTGTAATTATATGAATTTCTAGTGATAGGTTTCATGTTTTCTTTTGATTCATGTTCGTGACATGTTTACATCCCGTTAAGTTCCATGCTAGGCATTCCTATCTTGATAGACCCATGCTGCCTATTGTATGCTGCTAGATCCAAGTTACGGTTAGATGTGTGATGTAAGTTTAGAGGGCCGTAGAGGTAACTAGTTTGGGGTCCCGCTCGGGCAAGACCCGATGGACATATGGAGGTGTAAGGCCCTATGGGCATCCTAGGTGTGTAAGGCCCACTGGGCATCACTGATTCTGGAGGTGTAAGGCCCTATGGGCATCCTAGGTGTGTAAGGCCCACTGGGCATCACCGATTCTCGGAGGTGTAAGGCCCTATGGGCATCCTAGGTGTGTAAGGCCCTTTGGGCATCACCGATCATTGAAGGTGTAAGGCCCGATGGGCATCCTAAGAGTGTAAGGCCCCACCTTTGGGCATCACCGTATCCTAAGTGTGTAAGGCCCCACTGGGCATCACTTTGTATCCTAAGTGTGTAAGGCCCCACTTTGGGCATTTGTGTCCTAAGTGTGTGTAAGGCCCCACTGGGCATCACCGAGTCCTAGATTGTGTAAGGCCGAAGGGCATCCAAGCGTAGGGACCTAGGAGTGATTGTTGATGGGAGCCCTTGAATAGGCTCGCCTAGAAATAGCCCATAGCCTAACCAATCGTTTTACGCTCTAAGTCTTTGTATGGTTGCTTGTCCATGTGCTAAATGAGATGATTTCGTATTGTACCCGATTGGGGATTCTTCTTGAGTAACTTGTTGCTCACCCTTATTTTCTCGTGGCTTTCCACCGGGTAACTTGGGACAGAGGTGGATGGCTAGGAGGAAGTCGCTCGATGATCATGGATAGTGACGACTGGTCGCACGTTTCTTTAAACGTTTTCCTTAATGATTTAGCATGTAGTGGGACTTGGGTCCCTAGGAAAAAGTACTCAAACTATTTTATGTTCTCGTACCGCTTTCCTTTGAATTGTTTTAAGAAAGTACTGATCAGTCATTTACCTGTTTTTTTTTATAATTGAAATCATGGTTTTGTTTTAAAAATGTTTATTGCAAAGTTTTAAACTTCCGACTCTGAATGATGTTTATATTCTTATTCATGCATGCTAAGTATGGACCTTAGGTTAGAGACCGTTTCTTGGGTCGGGTCCTTACATAGTGTCATGCTAGGATTGTTCCTCCAGCATGCTTGAGATTCCTGCTTTAAGTTCGTAGTATCATGCTAGGTTATGTGTGATTGATGTTGATATGTATGTCTAGCCAGGAATCAGTTATTTTGTACTTTTAGCTAGTATAGTAGAGTTTGTCATCATCCAGAGGCTGAGAGCGGACATAACGTACTTTGTCCCCACCGGTCGGGAGTAGAGCGAAGCATAACGTACATTGCTTCCCCCCGGCAGCCGATGTGGATTTAGCTACCACATCGGCATAAGCCTAGTTTGTAGCCTGCTAGAGCGGAACCTTGCCAACGGTGCAAGCTGCCTTGGCGGTTCTTAGCGCCGTGTCGGTGGTACAGCCGCACAGATGAGTGCCGAGGGCCTCGCCTCTCGTGTTCGGTGACACCGCTTCCGAGTCTTAGGCATGCGTACTGGCCCTCGTAGGTTTGTACTTAGGCCCCACATTTACGCCGGTTGCGATAGCAGCATGTGCGCGCAGACACGCGTTAGTCGCCGGTCGGAGAGCTCCCGGGCTAATGTTTGTGAGTACACCAGTGCCTTCCAGTTTAGAGCAAGACTTCGGGTACTCTCCCGATAGTCCAGATTTATAGCGAGGGTAAGAGGCCCTTGAGGACACCCATTTGGATTGGCTATTGAGCTAATCAATTGGTCGAGGGAGAAAGACCCTCGAGGGTGTCGGACATCTTTGGGATTGGTTTTTGAGCTGACCAATTGGCCGAGGGAGAAAGACCCTCGGAGATGTCCCGGGATTGGTTATGAGAACCAATCATTAGGTCGGAGGTAGGAGACTCCGAGGACTCCGTATTTGCCTTGTGAGCTCGTTGAGCTGAGATCCTTGTTGATAACTGTTGCATGTGTACTAGGCTGCTAGATGATTGATTGCATCGTATCGTACCCCAGACGGGGGTTCTTACTCAGTATATTTATACTCACCCTTATTGTGGTTTCTTCCACAAGTAACTTGGGACAGCACCGAGGCGGCTAGCGGAGGGAGCTGGGGGATCATGGATGTTGCTGACACTCTGTCGTGTCTTATTTTACTGTTTTTGAATTCAGCATGTAGTTGGGCTTTGATCCGTAGGGAAAAACTTATGGTTTGAACTATCTTATTGTTTTTAAGGAAAGTACTTATCAGTCACTATTTTTAATTTGAATGTTTTTGCCTAATGTATGTTTACTTGGTTTTTAATGTTTTTCGGCACTTATGTTTGAAAAGTTTTGCAATCCGACCCTGGCTCGGGTCCTTTTATGCTTTTCACTTGCATGCTGAGTAAAGACCTAGGTTTAGTACCGTTTTTCGGTCGGGTCTTTACAGTTGGTATCAGAGCGCAGAGTCATAGATTATGTAGAATAACCTGTTTGTAGGTTGTGTTCCCATGATCTCCAGCACTCCACGGCCGCCAGGTTTGTCTGAGTTCAATAAGCTATGGGTTTTGTTTACGATACTATATGTAGTACACATGTGTTATCTTTGTTGGCAGAGAAAGTCCGAGCGTGGACTAACCCGTTGTGGTTTTAAAGTGTAGATCGCGGTATGTCGATTACACGCAGATGGAAGCAGTTCGTCTGCAGGCGCAAATAGAGATGCTGCAGAGCCGCAGACCGAGTGGTATATCGAAGCTCGAGGGCGCCCGTGGCACCAGATGCTAACTTGCCCAGGGAAGGGGTGGAGAATGCTACGCCTCAAGGTACAGCTCCAGGAGGAGATATGATGATGGGCCTAATGGCCTAGCAGAGAGCTGAGACTTCGCGCGGCTAGCGGCAGAGAGAGAGGAGTCTAGGGCACGAGATAGCCCAATTGACACAGCTCATGCAGCGAGCACCGTAGCGGCTCCAAAGAGCCTCGGTAGCTCGTGTAGCTCAACCGGAGGGTCGTGGTCTTGAGGACGGTCGATTCTCTTGATAGTGCAGAGGAGGCTGCTGAGTTTGGCAAGTGGTTGAAAGATTTCACCAAGTGGAAGCCAAAGGAATTTGATGCTCAGAGAACCCACTTGTGGCGATCGGTGGTTGGCAAGGATGGAGTACATCTTGAGTTATGGGATGCCCGGATGTACAGAGGTCGAGATGTGCGGCCCATGTTTCTCGACACGGTGAGTGGTGGTGGGAGTCCACAGATAGAGCTAGACCGGTGGGTCTTCTGCGAGCCACTGAGAGTTCTTTAGAACGAAGTTTGAGCTAAGTATGTTAATGATGAGGCTCGGCGAGGAGATGGCAGAGGCCGTCTCAAATCAAACTTGAGGATCGAGATAGTATTGCCGCCTATGAAAAGAAGTTCTCTGAGTATAGCTATTTTGCCGGAGCTCATTGCAACCGAGGAGCTCAAGACTAAGAAGTTTATTAGTGGGTGAGGAAGGAGGTTGCTCAGATGTCCGAGCGCTCGCTCACGAGAGTTATTATGAGCAGCGATGGAGTTGGCCACAATTTATAACCCGAAGTATCCACTTGATGCAGGATCTCATTGCACCAGCTCGGTCGATTCGGCCTCTTCTGCGGATTGCAGGCATAAGAAGAAGTTTGGTTCTTCTAGTGGTTCCTTTCAGTGGTCAATGAGACTCGCCGTCGGGGGCGATCTAGAGAGTCGGGATCGGCGCCGACCACGGTAGGGCCCAAGATCGCCGGCGAGGCGGGGCGAGCACCGGCTCCTTGCAACAAGTGTGGGAAGGCACATTTTGGTTTGTGTGGAGCATCGCCCGTCCTTGCTACTGAGATGTGGCAAGGAAGGGCATTTGGCCGATTCGCACTCAGGATTTAGCGGCCGGTGGACCGACTCAAGCAGCAGTGGTCGGGTGTTTGCCACTACTCGCCGGGAGGCGGAGCGCATCGATGATGCGATCGCAGTGTACATTTGCTTGTCTTACAACATTATGAATTTGTATTGTTTGATTCGGGTTCGACCCATTCCTTTGTTTCTGATGCATTCGTTAGACAAGCTTGTGTGGAACTCGAACCTCTAGGGTTTGAGCTGTGTGTTGCCACTCCCTCGGGTGTGAGTATGTTAGCTAGCGGTGAGAGTTAAGCATGGCGGATCTGAGATATCGATGAGATTTTAGAGGCTACCCTCATAGTTCTGTCTATGAGCGGTTTCGATGTGATCCTCGGTATGGATTGGTTGGCAGAGAACCATGCTTTGATAGACTTCCGCCGGAAAGAAGTGGTGTTTAGGTCGCCTCTGAAGCCGAGCTTCAAGTTTCGCGGTGTCCAAGGCGGAGTTTGCCCGCCGTTGATCTCAGCAGTGAAAGCCCGTAGATTGTTAGCTCGAGGAGCTTGAGGCTTCTTGGCAAAGCTGTCAGGAGATAGTAGTACTGCGTTGACTGTTGACATGGTCCTTGTGGTGCAAGAGTTTGCGGATGTTTTCCACGAAGAGTTCTTGGGTTTACCCCCGAAGAGGAGCTAGACTTCACCATCAGTGGAGCCAGGACTCTTCCTATTTCTAAAGCACCGTATCGTATGGCGCCGGTGAGTTGAAAGAACTCAAAGTGCGATTTGCAAGAGATCTTTGGATCGAGGTTTCGTTCGACCAAGTGTGTCCCCGTGGGGAGCACCAAAATCTGTTTGTTAAGAAGAAGGATGGATCCATGCGCTTATGTATAGGCTATAGAGAACTGAATAAAGTCACGGTGAAGAATAAGTATCCCCTACCGCGTATAGATGATCTGTTTGATCGCCTTGTGGAGCCTCGGTGTTTTCTAAGATTGATTTGAGGTCGGTACCATCGGTGAGGATTCGGGATGCGAGATATCCGAAGAAAGCTGCGTTCGAGATCGAGGTATGGTCATTATGAGTTCGTGGTCATGTCTTTTGGACTTAAGAACGCCCCTGTTGCGTTTATGGACATGATGGACAGAGTGTTCAAGGCATTCATGGATAACTTTGTCATCGTATTCATAGACGACATTTTGATTTATTCCAAGTCAAAGGAGGACCATGCTTCGCATTTGAGGCAAGTTTTGGAAGCATTGCGAGAGAACCAGTTGTTCGCAAAGTTCTCTAAGTGTGAATTCTGGCTTGAGAGAGTAGCCTTCCTTGGGCATATCGTGTCGAAAGATGGCATAGCGGTGGACCCCGCAAAGATAGAGGCAGTCAGTTCATGGGCTAGACCGGCGGCGATCGCGAGATTCGCAGACTTTTGGGGTGGCGAGTTATTACCGACTTTTCGTGAAAGACTTTTCCGCTAAGGCAGCACCCCTAACCCGTCTGACCAAGAAGGGTGTTGTCTTCGTTTGGGATGCTAGGTGTGAGGAGAGTTTTTCCCAGCTTAAGCTCAGTTTGACGACAGCACCAGTGTTGGCAGTACCCGAGGGAACAGGTGGTTTCGTAGTTTATAGTGATGCTTCCAAGTACGGTTTGGGCTGTGTGTTGATGCAGCATGGGAAGGTGATAGCTTATGCTTCCTGTCAGTTAAAGCCTTATGAGAAGAATTACCCAACTCATGATATGGAGTTGGCTGCTGTTATTTTTGCCCTAAAGATTTGGGGGCACTACTTGTACGGTGAGAAGATTCAGTTATTCACGGACCACCAGAGCCTCAAGTATTTCTTCACCCAGAAGGAGTTGAACATGAGGCAGAGAAGGTGGCTTGAGTTGGTAAAGGACTACGACTGTGAGATCTTGTACCATCCTGGAAAAGCCAATGTTGTGGCTGATGCGCTAAGCAGGAAGACGTCGCATTCAGCAGCTTTGCGGAGCTCCCAGGTTGAATTGCGGAAGGAGTTTGAGCGAGCCGGTATCGCAGTTTTGTTGGGAGAGGTTACCGCTAGGGTAGCCCAGTTATCAGTTCAGCCGTCGCTTAAGTAGAGGATCATCGACAGTCAGCTGAGTGATCCCAAGTTAAGGAGATTGCTCGAGAGAGTTGAGGTTGATGGCGACTTCGACTTTGTTGTGGCACCAGACGGAGGCTTGAGATACAAAGGTCGGTTGTGAGTCCCAGATGACGCAGGGATTCGAGCCGAGTTGCTCTCTGAGGCCCATAGTTCCCCTTTCACTTGGCACCCAGGAGGTACCAAGATGTATCAGGATCTCAAGCAGATGTTTTGGTGGATGGGCATGAAGCGGGATATAGCGGAGTTTGTTAGCCGGTGTCTCACTTGTCAGCAAGTGAAGGCTCCCCACGTAAGCCCTGCGAGTTTATTGCGGACCATTAAGTGTTCCACAGTGGAAGTGGGACGAGATTTTGATGGATTATATCTCTAGGTTGCCGAGGACACCGAGAGGGTTTACTCAGATCTGGGTAGTAGTGGATCGGCTGACTAAGAGTGCACACTTTATTCCCGGAAGGATTAGTTATACCGTGGAACAGTGGGCACAGTTATTCTTGGAACAGATTGTGCGGTACCATGGAGTACCCGCGAAGATAGTGTCATATCGGGATTCTCGGTTCACATCTCGCTTCTGGAGAGCGCTCTAGAAGGGTTTGGGAACTGAGTGCAGCTTCAGCACTGCCTTCCACCCTCAAACCGATGGTCAGACCGAGAGGGTGAATCAGATTCTGGAAGATATGTTGAGAGCCTGTGTTATGGACTTTCCAAGTAGTTGGGACCAGTACCTGTATTTGATGGAGTACGCTTACAACAACAGCTATCAGTCGACTATTCAGATGGCCCCATTCGAGGCGTTGTATGGTAAGCGTTGCAGATCCCTAGTGTTCTGGGAGGAGGTTGGTGATAGACAGGTTCTGGGACCCGAGTTACTTGAGATAGACAGGTTCAGAGCTAGCATGTTGACAGCACAAAGTAGGCAGAAAAGTTACGCCGATGTGAGGCGTAGGGATTTGGAGTTTGAGGTGGGTCAACATGTTTTTCTGAAGGTAGCACCTATGCGTGGGGTGTTAAGATTTGGAAGGCGAGGCAAGTTGAGCGCCAGGTTTGTAGGACCTTTTGAGATCCTTGAACGGATCAGAGCAGTGGCCTATCGGTTTGCCTTGCCCCCGTCTTTATCAGCGGTGCATAATGTGTTCCACGTTTCGATGCTGAGAAAGTACGTGGCAGACCCGTCGCATGTGCTAGAGCATGAGCCCTTAGAGTTGAGTAAAGATTTATCCTTCGAGGAGAAGCCCCTGCAGATCTTGGCTCGTGAACGCAAGGTTTTGCGCAACCGGGAGATAAGCTTAGTGAAGGTTCTATGGAGACATCAGAGGGCAGAGGAAGCGACGTGGGAGCTAGAGGATGAGATGAGGACTCATTACCCGGAGCTGTTCCAGTCTTAGGACTTTCGAGGACGAAAGTCTTTTAAGAAGGGAGTATTGGAACGACCCAGTTTTCCATTCCGGTTTCCCAGGTACTCTCGGTTCAGTATTGGGGCAATTGGTTGGGCCGTTAGAGCTTTTTAACCCTTAGGGGTATTTCGGTCTTTTTGCTCCCCGTTCAGAGGTTGAGGATTTCCAAGACTTCAGGGTCATCTCGGCCTTCATTGAGACTTGATTGATGTTAGTTGCAAGACCCAAGGAGATTGGGTTAGTTGTTTAGGAGTTCGGAGGCATTCCGGTTAATGGCAAAATTAATTGAAAATTAATTGGTCCCATTGAGATTTGAACCCTTGCCCTAATGGTGAAATTGGAGTTTTTAGAAAAGGAGTTTTAATTAAAAAGAAACAGGGTTGCTTCAGTTGGGACCTGAAGGAGGAAACCTTGGGAAGGGAATTTAGGTCTCCTAACCTATTTAAAATAGGAAAAAGAAGGAAAATAGGGAAAACCCTCTTTGCTTCCCTTGGTAGCCGCAATCTCTCTCTCTCTCTCTTTCTCTCTCTCTCTCTCCTAAAACCGAGCCACCCAACCGCACCACACAGCCGAGCCACCCCTAGCCACACCGCACCACACCTGGCCGCTCAACCCCTTGCCTCGCTCAGCCGCCGCACGCCTGCACCGCCGACGTCGCTCACTGCCGCCTAGCGCTGCCCACTGCCGCCGAGCGCCGCACCGCACCGAACCACACCCAGCCAGACAGGCGCTCGCGCGCGCCATCCCATCGAAACGAGCCACGCTTTCGCTCGCGCGTGTCTCCGCGCACCCGATCGCTCGCGACGTTGCCCGCTGCGTGCGCGCGCCCGCTCGATCGTCGCTGGCGCCTTGCGCTTTGCGCGCGCCGGCTCGGTCGTCCGTTTGCCTTCCCGTGCGCCCGAGCCAACGCCCAGCGCCAGCGTCCCTGCCGCACCAGCAGCGCCCAAACCTTCCCCTTGCTGTCGAGAGCCCGTGTCCTCTTGGTTGGTAATTCTCGAGCCTTTTCCCTTTTAGATTTTTTAAGCTGCTAGCTGCTGTATATTTATTTAGGATGCTTTTATTATGCCTAGGTTGCTCGGGTTCGTTATAAAGCTCGAGGGTCTTATTTGATTCGTGATAGCTAATTTCCACTTGTTTCCAGGTAAGGATTTCTTACCGTGGCTGTGTGGACCCTGCGATGCTCTCTTGATTGTACCTTATATGCATGTTTACTTCTATGAACATGATTAGTGGATAGGACAGCTTGTGATTGCATTCTTGCTAGCATGTTTGCCTGTTTGTACATGTTAGTGTCATGCTAGGATTGTTCTTCCAGCATGCTTCAGATTCCTTCTTTAAGTTCGTAGTATCATGCTAGGTTATGTGTGATTGATGTTGATATGTATGTCTAGCCAGGAATCAGTTCTTTTGTACTTTTAGCTAGTATAGTAGAGTTTGTCATCATCTAGAGGCTGAGAGCGGACATAGCGTACTTTGTCCCCACCGGTCGGGAGTAGAGCGAAGCATAACGTACATTGCTTCCCCCCGGCAGCCGATGTGGATTTAGCTACCACATCGGCATAAGCCTAGTTTGTAGCTCGCTAGAGCGGAACCACCGCTAGCGGTGCAAGCCCGCCTTGGGCGGTTCTTAGCCAGTCGGTGGTACAGTGCCGCATGAGATGAGTGCCGAGGGCCTCGCACTCTCGTGTTCGGTGACACCGCTCCGAGTCTTAGGCATGCGCGCACTGGCCGCGTAGTTTGTACTTAGGGCCCCACATTTACGCCGATTTGCGATAGCATGCGGCAGCGCGAACACGCTGCGTTAGTCGCCGGTTCGGAGAGCTCCCCTGGGCTAATGTTCGTGAGTACACCAGTGCCTTCCAGTTTAGAGCAAGACTTCGAGTACTCTCCCGATAGTCCTGATTTATAGCGAGGGTAAGAGGCCCTTGAGGTGTAACGGCCCGTTTTCCTTCCGGTTAATAACAAAATTAATTGGAAAATTAATTTAATCTTTTGGGATTTGAGCCTTGCCCTAAATGGTGAATGTGGAGTTTTAAGAAAAGAGTCTTAATTAAAAGAAAAAAGAAAAGAATTTCTTTGGTAGGGACCCGTAAGAGAAAAGCCTTGGGAAAGGAATTTAGGTCTCTAACCTATTTAAAAATAAGGAAAAGAAGGAAAATCAAGAAACTCCTAATTTTTCCCTCTAGCGCATTCTCTCTCTCTCTCTCTCTCTCTCTCTCTCTCTCTCTCTCTCCTAAAACCCTAGCCGAGCAGCCCTAGCCACACCATCGAGCCACCCCGAGCCACCAGCCCTAGCCGCACGCACCACCCCCCGCTTGCGACCCGCCTCCAGACAAATTTCGCCTGACGCACTGCACCACGCACCGCCTTGGCCCTCGCTTCGCAGGGCAGCGACGCCTGCAGAACAAGCAGCCCCACTGTCGCACCCCATCGCGCCGGCGTCGCCGCGTGGCGCCAAAGACCGCCGACGTCGCTCGTGGTCGCGACGCAGTGCCGCAACGCAGCCCAGCGACGCTGCCGCCGCACGCCCCGCTCCAGCGCGATCCTCGCCGCGCGCAACCCAACCGAGCCGCTTCGCTCGCGCGTCGTCGCCTGCAGTGCACAGACACACGCGCTTGCGCTGCCTCGCAAGCGTCCGCCCGACGTGTTACAAGCGCCAGCGCTGACGCCAGCGCCAGCAGCCACTGCGCGCGGCCTCAGCCCGCACTGGCGCCCAAGCCACCCAAGCCACCCTCCTGCTGCCGAGGCCCGTGTCTTCTCGGTGGTAATTCCCCAACCAATCCCTTTGTGTTTTCTAAGCTTTCAGGCTGCTTTGTATGTATTTACTTAGGATGCTTTATTTATGCCTAGGTTTCTCGAGTTCGTATTAAGCTCGAGGGTCTTTTTGGTTGTGATAGCTATTCTCCACTTGTTTCGTGTAAGGACTTCCCTCACCAGTGGTTGTGTGGACCACCGCTATGCTTTCTTAATTGTGCCTTGTATGCTTGTTTACCTTTATGAGCATGTTAGTGGATAGGATAGCTAGTGATTAAATTCTTGCTAGCATGTTTTACCTTTTTGTACATGTTAGTGCCATGCTAGGTTTGTTCTTCCCGGCATGCTTGAGATTCTGCTTTAAGCACGTAGTATCATGCTAGGCTATGTATGATAGATGTCTTTGTGAATGTTAGCCAGAATCACGTACTTGGTAGTCTAAGCTAGTATGATAGGGTTTGTCATCATCTAGAGGTGAGAGCGGACATAACGTACCTTGTCCCCACGGTGGGGAGTAGAGCGAAGCATAACGTACCTTGCTTCCCCGGTGACCCGGTGAGGATTAGCTACCTCATTGGCATAAGCCTAGTTTGTAACTGCTAGAGCGGAACCCTACCAACGGTGCAAGCCTACCTTGGCCGGTTCTTAGCTTCGTGTCGGTGGTACAGCCGCACAGATGAGTGCCGAGGGCCTCGCACTCACTCGTGATCGTGACACCGTTTCGAAGTCTTAGGCATGCGTGCGGCCCGCGTAGTTTGCCCCTAGGCCCCCGCATTTACGCCGGTCGCAGAAGAGCATGCGGTGTGCGCGCGCACACGCGTTAATGCCTGATTCGGAGAGCTCCCGGGCTAATGTTCGTGAGTACACGATTCCTTCCCGTTTAGAGCCGGACTTCGGGTACTCTCGAGGAGTAGTCAGATTATAGCGAGGGTAAGAGACCCTTGAGGACACCCATTGGGATTGACTTTAGAGTTAATCAATTGGTCGAGAGAAAGACCCTCGAGGGTGTCGGACATCTTGGGATCGGTTTTGAGTGATCAATTGGCCAAAGGAGAAAGACCCTTGGAGATGTCCGGGATTGGTTTGAGAGCCAATCATTAGGCCGGAAGTAGGAGACTTCCGAGGATTCCGGATTTTGCCTTGTGAGCTCGTTGAGCTAAGATCCGTGTTGATATTTGTGGCATGTGTACTAGGTTGCTAGATGATAGATTGCATCGTATCGTACCCGGTCGGGGTTCTTACCGAGTATGTTTATACTCACCCTTATCGTGGTTTCTTCCACAGTAACTTGGGACAAAGACCGAGGTGGCTAGCGGAGAGAGTTTGGGAGATCATGGATCTTCTTGACACTCTGTCTTGTCTTATTTTACTGCTTTTTGGATTTCAAACATGTAGTTGGACTTAGATTCGTAGGGAAAACTATGATTTGAACTATTTTATGTTTTTAAGTAAAATCTTGATCGATCAACTTTGTTTTAATTTGAATGGTTCGTTTTTGCCTAATGAATGTTTACTTGTTTTGATTGTTTTCCCGTTCATGTGTTTGAAAAGCTTTTAATCCGACCACTGGCCGGGTCCTTTTATGTTTTAAATTTGCATGCTAAGTAAAGACCTAGATTTAGTTCCATTTTGGGTTGGGTTTTTTACGATTGGTATCGTGAGCACGAGTCATAGATTACGTAGACTAACCTGCTTGTAGGTTGTGTTCCCATGATCTCCAAAGACTCCAAGGCCGCGGAGTTTGTCTAAGTTCAATAAGCTAAGGGTTTTGTTTATGATACTATATGCGTACACATGTGTTATCTTTGTTGTGAGAGAAAGTCCGAGCGTGGACTAACCCGTTGTGGTTTCCGTGTAGATCGCCGAAGATGCCTGGTTACGTAGTGGAGCAGTCCGTCTGGAGCGCAAATAGAGATCTTTCGCAGAGCCAGCAGCCGAGTATATCAAAGCTCGTAGGCGCCCGTGGCACCAGAGGTTAACTTGCGAGAGAAGGGGCGGAGGTCGCTATGCCTCAAGGTGCGGCTCAGGAGGAGATATTTACGCTATGAGAGACATGATGATGGGCCTAATGGCCGCGCAGAGAGCCGAGACTCAGCGCAGCTAGCGCCATGCAGAGAGAGGAGTCTAGGGCACAGAATAGCCCGATTGACACAGCTCATGCGGCGAGCACCCCAGCAGCTCAGTAGCCCTGTAGCTCTCCGGTAGCTCAACCGGGGGCAGAGGTCATCAGACGGTCAGACTCACTTGATAGTGCGAGGGAGCTCGCCGAGTTTGGCAAGTGGTTGAAAGATTTCACCAAGTGGAAGCCAAGAGAATTTGACGCTTGAGAGAACCCACTTGTGGCGATCGGTGGTTGGCAAGAATGGAGTACATCTTTAGAGTTATGGGATGCCCAGATGTACAGAGGCCGAGATGTGCGGCCCATGTTCTCTCGACACACGGTGAGTGGTGGTGGGAGTCCACAGAGAGAGCTAGACCGGTGGGTCTTCTCCACCACACAGGAGTTCTTTAGAACGAAGTTTTGAGCTAAGTATGTTAATGACGAGGCTCAAGGGAGATGGCAGAGGCCTTCTCAAATCTGAAACAGGATCGAGATAGTATTGCCGCCTATGAGAAGAAGTTCTCTCGAGTATAGCTATTTCGCACGGAGCTCATTGCCACCGAGGAGCTCAAGACTAAGAAGTTCATTTGTGGTCGAGGAAGGAGGTTGCTCGGGATGTTCGAGCACTCGCTCCCGAGAGTTATGATCGAGCGAGAGTTGGCCACGATTTATAACCCGAAGTATCCGCCATCGCGGAGATCTGTTGCGCGCCATTTCGGTCGATTCACCGCCCAGCAAGATACTCGGCGTAAGAGGAAGTGCAGGACTTCTAGTGGTTTCCGCTCAATCCGGTCGTGCAGACTCGGCGGCAGGCGACCGATGGTCGAGATCGAGCGCGCGACCTCGTGGTAGAGCCCAGATCGCCAGCAGGCGAGACGAGCGGCCGGCTCATTGCAACAAGTGCGGAAAGGCACATTATGGTTCGTGTGGAGCATCGCCCCGTGCTTGCTACTGATGTGGCAAGGAGGGGCACTTGGCCGATTCTCGCACTCGTGGATTTAGCGGCAATGGGACCGGCCAACAAAGCAGGCCGAGTGTTTGCCACTACTCGCCAGAGGCGGAGCGTCGCGATGATGCGATTTGTAGTGTACGCCGCTTGTCTTACAAAGACTATGCATTTGTATTGTTTGATTCGGGTTCGACCCATTCCTTTGTTTCGATGCATTCGTTAGACAAGCTTGTGTGGAGCTCGAACCTCTAGGGTTTGAGTGTGTGTGTTGCCACTCCTTCCGGGTGTGAGTATGTTAGCTAGCGAAAGAGAGTTAAGCATGGCGATACAGATATCTCGATGAGATTTTAGAGGCTACCCTCATAGTGTCTTTGTCTATGAGCGGTTTCGATGTAATCCTTGGCATGGATTGGTTGGCGAGAGAACCATGCTTTGATAGACTGCGCCACGGAAAGAAGTGGTGTTTAGGCCGCCTCGAGGCCGAGCTTCAAGTTTCGCGGTGTCGGCGGAACTTGCCACCTTTGATCTCTCAGCGAATAAAGCCCATAGATTGTTGGCTCGAGGAGCTTGGGGCTTCTTGGCAAAGCTGTCGAGGAGATAGTAGTACTGCGTTATTTATTGACATGGTCCCCGTGGTGCAAGAGTTTGCGGATGTTTTCCCTGAAGAGTTGGGTTTACTCAGGCGGGAGTTGGACTTCACCATTGAGTGGAGCCAGGACTCTTCCCATTTCCAAAGCCCCGTATCGTATGGCGCGGTGAGTTGAGAGAACTCAAAGTGCGATTGCAAGAGATCTTTGGATCGAGGTTTCATCCGTCCGAAAGTGTGTCCCCGTGGGGAGCACTGTCTGTTTGTTAAGAAGAAGGATGGATTCATGCGCTTGTGTATAGACTATAGAGAATGAATAAAGTCACGGTGAAGAATAAGTATCCCCGCCCGCGTATAGATGATCTGTTTGATCACCTTGAGGAGCCTCAAAGTGTTTTCTAAGATTGATTTGAGGTCGTGGTACCATCGGTGAGGATTCGAGATGCAGATATCCCGAAGACCGCGTTCAGATCGAGGTATGGTCATTATGAGTTCGTGGTCATGTCTTTCGGACTCACGAACGCCCCCGCAGCGTTTATGGACATGATGGACAGAGTGTTCAAGGCATTCTTGGATAACTTCGTTATCGTATTCATAGACGACATTTTGATTTATTCCGGGACAAAGGAGGACCATGCTTCGCATTTGAGGCAAGTTTTGACAAAGATTTGCGTGAGAACCAGTTGTTCGCAAAGTTCTCTAAGTGTGAATTTTGGCTAGAGAGAGTAGCCTTCCTTGGACATATCGTGTCGTGAGATGGTATAGCGGTGGACCCCGCAAAGATAGAGGCGATTAGCTCATGGGCGGGCAAGCGACGACGGTCGCCGAGATACGCAGACTTTTGGGTCTAGCGAGAGTTATTACCGGCGTTTCGTGAAAGACTTTTCCGCTAAGGCAGCACCCTAACCCGTCTCGACCAAGAAGGGTGTTGACTTTATTTGGGATGCTAGATGTGAGGAAAGTTTTGCCCGGCTTAAGCTCACTTGACGACGGCACTGTGTTGGCGATTCGGAAGGAACAGGAGGTTTCGTGAGTTTATAGTGATGCTTCCAAGTATGGTTTAGGTGTGTGTGATGCAAAGCATGGGAAGGTGATAGCTTATGCTTCCCGCAGATTGAAGCCTTATGAGAAGAACTATCCAACTCATGATATGGAGTTGGTGCAGCTTGTTTTTGCTCTAAAGATTTGGAGGCACTACTTATATGGTGAGAGGATTGATTGTTCACGGACCACCGAGCCTCAAATATTTCTTCACTCGTAAGGAGTTGAACATGAGGCGAGAGGAGGTGGCTCGAGTTAGTAAAGGACTACGATCGTGAGATTTTGTATCATCCGGGAAAAGCCAATGTTGTGGGCGATCTGCACTGAGTAGGAAGACGTCGCATTCAAAGCAGCCTTTCTTTGAGCTCCCAAGTTGAATTGCGGAAAGAGTTTGAGCGAACGGTATTGCGATCTTGTTGGGAGAGGTTACCGCGAGGTAGCCCAACTATCGGGTTCACCCGCCGCTTACAGAGGAGGATCATCGACGATCACCGAGTGATCCCAAGTTGAGGAGATTGCTCGAGAGGGTTAAGGGTGATGGCGATTTCGACTTTGTTGTGGCACCGCACGAAGGCTTGAGGTACCGAGTCGATTGTGCGCCCCGGATGACGCAGAGGTTCGAGCAGAGTTGCTCGCCGAGGCACATAGTTCCCTCATTCACTTGGCACCCGGGAGGTACCAAGATGTACCAGATCTCAAGCGACGCGTTCGGTGGATGGGCATGAAGCGAGATATAGCGGAGTTTGTTAGCGGTGTCTCACTTGTCAACAAGTGAAGGCCCTGTGCGTAAAACCCGCAGTTTATTGCGGCCAGTTAAGTGTTCCACGGTGGAAGTGGGATGAGATTTCGATGGATTTTATATCTGCGGGTTGCCGAGGACACCGAGAGGGTTCACTCTCGAGACCGGGTAGTAGTGGACCTGGTGACCAAGAGTGCACACTTTATTCTGGGAAGATTAGTTATACCGTGGAGCAGTGGGGCACGATTGTTCCTTGAGCAGATTGTGCGGTACCACGGGGTACCCGCAAAGATAGTATCGATCGGGATTCTCGGTTCACATCTCGCCTCGAGAGCGCTCCGGAAGGGTTTGGGAAGCGAGTGCGATTTCAAGATCGCCTTCCACCCCTCAAACCGATGGTCGATCGAGAGGGTGAATCGGTCTCGAAGACATGTTGAGAGCACGTGTCTTGGACTTCCTGTGCGCTTGGGACCCGATGACACATATTTTGATGGAGTTCGCTTACAACAACGGCTATCAAAGCGACTATTCAGATGGCCCCATTCGAGGCGTTGTATGGTAAGCGCGCTGCAGATCCCAGTGTTCGGGAGGAGGTTGGGGATAGGCGAGGTTCGGGACCCGAGTTACTTGGATGACGAACGACGCAGCGCGTAAGATAAGGGCTCGCATGTTGACAAAAAGACAAAGTAGAGAGAAAAGTTACGCCGATGTGAGGCGTAGAGACTTGGAGTTTGAGGTGGGTCAACATGTTTTCTGAAAGTAGCACCTATGCGTGGGGTGTTAAGGTTTGGAAAGCGAGGCAAGTGAGCCCGTGTTTGTAGGGCCTTTTGAGATCCTTGAGCGGATCGGAGCAAGTGGCCTATCGGTTAGCTTTACCCCGTCTTTGTCGGGTGCATAATGTGTTCCACGTTTCGATGTTGAGAAAGTACGTGGCAGATCCTTCGCATGTGCTAGAGCATGAGCCCCTAGAGTTGAGTAAAGATTTATCCTTCGAGGAGAAGCCCGTGCAAATTTTGGCTTATGAGCGCAAGGTATTAATTGCAACCGAGAGATAAGTTTAGTAAAGGTTCTTTGGAGGCATCGAGAGGCGAGAGGAAGCGACGTGGGAGCTAGAGGATGAGATGAGGACTCATTACCCGGAGTTGTTCCAGTCTTAGGACTTTCGGGGACGAAAGTCTTTTAAGGGGGGAGTATTGTAACGGCCCCGTTTTCCTTCCCGATTAATAACAAAATTAATTGGAAAATTAATTTAATCTTTTGGGATTTGAGCCTTGCCCTAAATGGTGAATGTGGAGTTTTAAGAAAAGAGTCTTAATTAAAAAGAAAAAGAAAAGAATTTCTTTGGTAGGGACCCATAAGAGAAAAGCCTTGGGAAAGGAATTTAGGTCTCTAACCTATTTAAAAATAAGGAAAAGAAGGAAAATCAAGAAACTCCTAATTTTCCCCTCCTAGCCGCATTCTCTCTCTCTCTCTCTCTCTCTCTCTCTCCTAAAACCCTAGCCGAGACCCTAGCCACACCATCGAGCCACCCCGAGCCACCCAGCCCTAGCGCACGCACCACCCCGCCGCACACCCCGCCTCAAGACAAATGGCCGACCGCACTGCACACTGACCGCTTCCGCCCCTCGCCAACAGCACGACGCGCGCTGCTGAAGAAAGCCCCACCTGCCGCACCCCATCGCCGCCGACGTCGCTTCGTGGCCGCCAAAGACCGCCCGACGTCGCTCGTGGTCGCGACGATGCCGCAACGCAGCCCAGACGCGCGTCGCCCGCCGCGCGCCCGCGCGCTCGGCGCGATGATCGCCGCGCGCCAACCCGGACCGGCCGCTCGCGCGCGCGTCGCCTTGCAGCCGCACACCCGCGCCGCGCCTGCTATCCGCCCGACGTTACGCGCGCCCAGCGGCCAGCGCCAGCGCCCAGCGCCCAAGCCACCCTCCTTGCTGCGAGGCCCGTGTCTTCTCGGTGGTAATTCCCGAACCAATCCCTTTGTGTTTTCTAAGCACAGCATGTATGTATTTACTTAGGATGCTTTATTTATGCCTAGGTTGCTCGAGTTCGTATTAAGCTCGAGGGTCTTTTGGTTGTGATAGCTATTCTCCACTTGTTTCGTGTAAGGACTTCCTACCGTGGTTGTGTGGACCCTGCTATGCTTTCTTAATTGTGCCTTGTATGCTTGTTTACCTTTATGAGCATGTTAGTGGATAGGATAGCTAGTGATTAAATTCTTGCTAGCATGTTTTACCTTTTTGTACATGTTAGTGCCATGCTAGGTTTGTTCTTCCAAAGATGCTTGAGATTCTGCTTTAAGCACGTAGTATCATGCTAGGCTATGTATGATAGATGTCTTTGTGAATGTTAGCCGGGGAATCACGTACTTGGTAGTCTAAGCTAGTATGATAGGGTTTGTCATCATCTAGAGGCCGAGAGCGGACATAACGCACCTTGTCCCCACCGGTCGGGAGTAGAGCGAAGCATAACGCACCTTGCTTCCCCGTGACCGGTGAGGATTAGCTACCTCATTGGCATAAGCCTAGTTTGTAGCTCGCTAGAGCGGAACCCCGCTAGCGGTGCAAGCCTACCTTGGCCGGTTCTTAGCTTTCGTGTCGGTGGTACAGCCGCATGGATGAGTGCCGAGGGCCTCGTGACTCTCATCGTGATCGGTGACACCGTTTCCGAGTCTTAGGCATGCGCGCACGGCCCGCGTAGTTTGCCCCTAGGCCCCGCATTTACGCCGGTCGCAGAAGAGCATGCGGTGTGTGCGCGCACACGCGTTAGTAGCTTGGTCCGAGAGCTCCCCGGGCTAATGTTCGTGAGTACACGTTCCTTCCCGTTTAGAGCCGGACTTGGGTACTCTCCCGATAGTCCAGATTTATAGCGAGGGTAAGAGACCCTTGAGGACACCCATTGGGATTGACTTTAGAGTTAATCAATTGGTCGAGGAGAAAGACCCTCGAGGGTGTCGGACATCTTGGGATCGGTTTTTGAGTGATCAATTGGCCAAGGGAGAAAGACCCTTGGAGATGTCCGGGATTGGTTTGAGAGCCAATCATTAGGCCTAAGTAGGAGACTTCCGAGGATTCCGGATTTTGCCTTGTGAGCTCGTTGAGCTAAGATCCGTGTTGATATTTGTGGCATGTGTACTAGGTTGCTAGATGATAGATTGCATCGTATCGCACCGGTCGGGGTTCTTCACGAGTATGTTTATACTCACCCTTATCGTGGTTTCTTCCACATGTAACTTGGGACAAAGACCGAGGTGGCTAGCGGAGAGAGCGGGAGATCATGGATCTTGCTGACACTCTGTCTTGTCTTATTTTACTGTTTTTGGATTTCAGCATGTAGTTGGACTTAGATTCGTAGGGAAAACTATGATTTGAACTATTTTATGTTTTTAAGTAAAGTACTGATCAGTCACTGTTTTAATTTGAATGGTTCGTTTTTGCCTAATGAATGTTTACTTGTTTTGATTGTTTTCCCGTTCATGTGTTTGAAAAGCTTTTAATCCGACCCTGGCTGGGTCCTTTTATGTTTTAAATTTGCATGCTAAGTAAAGACCTAGATTTAGTTCCATTTTCGGGTTGGGTTTTTTACATGAGGACACCCATTGGGATTGGCTATTGAGCTAATCAATTGGTCGAGGGAGAAAGACCCTCGAGGGTGTCGGACATCTTTGGGATTGGTTTTTGAGCTGATCAATTGGCCGAGGGAGAAAGACCCTCGGAGATGTCCCGAGATTGGTTATGAGAACCAATCATTAGGTCGGAGGTAGGAGACTCCGAGGACTCCGAATTTTCCTTGTGAGCTCGTTGAGCTGGGATCCTTGTTGATAACTGTTGCATGTGTACTAGGCTACTAGATGATTGATTGCATCGTATCGTACCCCAGACGGGGGTTCTTACTGAGTATGTTTATACTCATCCTTATAGTGGTTTCTTCCACAGGTAACTTGGGACAGCACCGAGGCGGCTAGCGGAGGGAGCTGGGGGATCATGGATGTTGCTGACACTCTGTCGTGTCTTATTTTACTGTTTTTGAATTCAGCATGTAGTTGGGCTTTGATCCGTAGGGAAACACTTATGGTTTGAACTATCTTATTGTTTTTAAGGAAAGTACTGATCAGTCACTGTTTTTAATTTGAATGTTTTTGCCTAATGTATGTTTACTTGGTTTTAATGTTTTTCGGCACTTATGTTTGAAAAGTTTTGCAATCCGACCCTGGCTCGGGTCCTTTTATGCTTTTCACTTGCATGCTGAGTAAAGACCTAGGTTTAGTACCGTTTTTCGGTTGGGTCTTTATAAAGGCCCCGATGGGCATCCTAGGTGTGTAAGGCCCCACTGGGCATCACCGAGCCCTAGGTTGTGTAAGGCCCGAAGGGCATCCAAGTGTAGAACCTAGGATAGGTTGTAGATGGAGGCCCTTGAGTAGACTCGCTCAAGAGGTAGCTCGTAGCCTAAACCTACCGTTTCTGTTGTAAGTCATTGTATGGTTGCATGTCCGTGTGCTAAATGAGATGTTTTCGTATTGTACCCCGGTTGGGGATTCTTACTGAGTAACTCGTTGCTCACCCTTATTTTCTGTGGTTTTCCACCAGGTAACTTGGGACAGAGGCTGGATGGCTAGGAAGAGGCTGCTGGATGATCATGGATAGTTGACTCTGAGTTGCACGTTTCTTTCATTGTATTTATGATTTAACATGTAGTGGGACTTGAGTCCCTAGGAAAGCACTCAAACTATTTATGTTTCCCGAAACGTACCTTTGTTTTGTTTTAAGAAAGTACTGATCAGTCATTTACTTGTTGATTTTATCTATTGGGATTTATGGTTTGCTTAAAACGTGTTGATTGCAAAGATTTAAATTTAGTACCCGGATTGATGTTTTCCATTCTTAATCATGCATGTTAAGTAAGGATCTAGGTTAGAGACCGTTTCTCGGGTCGGGTCCTTACAGATACTATACGAGAAACTAGTCCCGGCCTCAGCCTTCCTACTGTCGATACGAAAGGTGCACTGAACTCAAGATCCCGAGGAGCTCTCCAGTAGGCGTTGTAATGAGTGTGAGCACGCACCGCATGCTGCTGCAAACTAGGGGGTGCTGGGTCTAGAGCAAGCTACCCTGGTTCAGTACTCATGCCTAACAAATCTCTGGATCAGTGTCACTGAACATAGTGGTGTGAGACCAGGACACGAAAACTATGTCAGCCTGTACCACTGCACCTGAGGCTAAGAAACCGGTCGTGGTAGGCTTACACCAGGAAATGGTCCTTGCCCTATCAGGTGGCAATCAAGGGCTACGACCAACACGCTGAGGACGTGTCGACTGCCGGGGACAAGGCAATGCCTTGTCATTCCTCGGACCATTGGGGCATTTAACAGTCTGCCACCCTCACCCAAGATTGCACTAGGCTGCCGTTAGGGTTAGCCAAACCCTAACGACGGATCAGGGACGGAGTATTGCCTCGCACGTCCCTGCCACGGATGCAAGTTACGTTATGCATCCTCGCCCGGATGATGCTACCTATCATAATTCTAAACTATAAAAAGATACAGCAAACAATCCAATACGTGCTCAGTAGAGGCAATGAACCTAGCATGATACTACGAAGCAAGAACAGATAACGAGCATGCCAGAACAGAACAACCTAGCATGGAACTAACATGAGAAACAACACGAGAATCATGCCAGTCGGAATTCAGAACAGAGCACCTATCCACTAAACATGCTTATAAACATAACAAGCACACAAACAACAATCACAGAATATATCGCAGGGCCCACACAACTCCGGTAAGAAATCCTTACCTTGGTCGGAAAGCAACAACACACAAAGATCCTATGCTTGCGATCGACCTCGAGCTAGCTAACTGGAACCTAACAAGAAACAACAATTATCACAATCTATAGGCCTAAATATAATAAAACAAATAGGGCTCGGCTTGGGAGCACTCACACAAAGACGGGTGATGCGCGGCGACAAGCCGCATGGGCGCTTTGAAGGGGGCTGTGGCGGCAGGTCTGACGCGCGACACGGGCATTGGGCGCTGGCTGCCTTTCGGACGCATTGTCGCTGAGCTGCCGACACGACCACACGGGCGCTGGCGATGCCCACAGACAGAGCGATGCGGCGAGCGCGCGCTGGGACGGCGCGCGGGCAAAGTGGCGCGATGCGGGCGAGATGCGCGACAGCGAGGGTTGCGAAGCGCAGCAAGTCGGGCGCCGCTGGCGGTGAGAAATTGGCGAGCGACGGGCTGTGCGCGATGCAGGCGACGGATCTGCAGCAGGCGTGTGACAGACTGGGCGATGCAGGGGCTCAACGATGGGCGTTTGGGCGCGATGCAGGGGCTAGCGATGGGCTGGTCCTCTCAGCTAGCTGCAACAAAAACCAAAACTCAGCCTTTCCCTCTTCTCGGCCAACAAGAACAGCACCCAAAACGAAGAAGCAAGAGATCGAGACACTTACCCGGAACGAAGAACGATGGAGCTTGGCAAGGGGATGCACGGCTAGGAGCTAGAGAGAGCTTGGTTGGGCGGCTTAGGATTTTGGAGAGCAAAAGAGAAGAAAACCTATTTTCCCTTCATTTAATCAAACACACCAAAATCCCAAAGAGCCATAGCTAACTAAGACATACCGCAGAATGAGCATCAATATCGACTAGTGGCACAACCGACAATACAACTCCTCCGATCACCCAGGCAACCCGGGTTCGAATCCCAACAACCACACTTTTAATCCTCTAATTTATTTTTGCATCTCTCCATGCCCAAACACATCCACAAGGCACAAAACCCTACAAAAGACCATCCAATAATTTTAACAACTGAAAAAGACAGAAACGGCTCTGACGGCCCGACCAAATTACCAAAATACCCCTAGGGCATACCTGGAAGACCGAGATGAAAACTTGGGCCGTTACACCAGCAGCATGCGGTGTGCGCGCACACGCGTTAGTCGCCGGTGCGGAGGGCTCCCCCGGGCTAATGTTCGTGAGTACACCAGTTCCTTCCAGTTTAGAGCCAGACTTCAGGTACTCTCCCGTTAGTCCAGATTTGTTAGCGAGGTTAAGAGGCCTCTGAGGACACCCATTGGGATTGGTTTCTAAGTTGATCATATGGTCGAGGGAGAAAGACCCTCGAGGGTGTAGGACATCTATTGGGATCGGATTTTGAGCTGATCAATTGGCCGAGGGAGAAAGACCCTCGGAGATGTCCCGGGATTGGTTATGAGAACCAATCAGTAGGCTGGGAGTAGGAGACTTCCGAGGACTCCGAATTTTTCCTTGTCAGCTCGTTGAGCTAAGATCTATTTTGATATTTGTTTACATGTGTACTAGGTTGCTAGATGATTGATTGCATCGTATCGTACCCCGGTCAGGGATTCTTACTGAGTATGTTTATACTCACCCTTATTTCTGTGGTTTTTCCACCAGGCAACTTGGGACAGCACTGGGATGGCTAGCGGAGGAGGCTAGGAGATCATGGACGTTGTTGACACTCTGTCGTGTCTTTATTTACATTATTTGAATTTAGCATGTAGTTGGACATGAGTCCGTAGGGAAAAATTATTTACTGTTGCTTCGAACTATCTTTTATGTTTTAAGGAAAAGTAATCGATCGATCCATCGTTTTTAAATTGGATGGTTTTGCTTAATGATTATCTGACTTTGTTTTAAATGTTTTCCACTCTTTATGTTTGAAAAGTTTTAAATTCGACCTCTGGTCTGTGTCATTTATGCTTTTCACTTTCATGCTGAGTAAAGACCTAGGTTTAGAACCATTTTTCTGGTCGGGTCTTTACAGTACAGTTGTGTACCTTTTGGCCTTGCCCCCGTCTTTGTCAGCAGTTCATAATGTTTTTCATGTTTCGATGTTGAGACAGTATGTGGCAGACCCGACACACGTTATAGATCATGAAACTTTAGAGTTTAATATGGATTTGAGCTTCGAGGAGAAGCATGTGCAGATTTTTGCTCGAGAGCTCAAGACTTTGCGTAACCGAGAGATCAACCTAGTGAAGGTTTAGTGGAGAAATCAGAGGGCAGAGGAAGCTACCTGGGAGTTAGAGGATGATATGAGGACGCATTATCCTGAGTTGTTTCAGTCTTAGGACTTTCGGGGGCGAGAGTCTTTTAAAGGAGGGAACACTGTAACAACCCAAGATTTCCTTCCGGTTCTCCAGGTTTATTCGGTTGTTCCTCTAGTGAGTTGGATGGGCTGTTAGGGCCTTTTGTGCTTCCAGGGGCATTTTGGTCTGTAAAGACCCGACCCAAAAGGGGCCCTAAATGGGACTTCACCTCAAGGCATGCAATCAAAGTTAAAGAAAATATGCAGGAATGGCTTTCAGATTCCAATTAAAAACAAAACATTCAAAACATTCAATTCAAAGTCAGACAATTTCCTGAAACCTCTCCCTGTCTCCAAGCACCTGTTTCAAGATAAATACGTTTCCAAAAGTTTACTCTGATCAGAGATTTAATAAAGCATTCAAAACTTTAAATGATTACAACCGTCTTTGGAATCAGTAAAAAACATTGAGAAAACAACCTAGAGCTCGTGTCGTGCACATGCATTCAGAGGAAATAAAACGAATAAGAGTCATAACATAAAAATCAGAGATGAACAGCTGGTTCCCATGATCACAGCTCCTCCTTCAGCCATCCTGTCTCGTACCTTGGTTACCTGTGGAAAACCAAAAAAATAAGGGTGAGTAACGATCTACTCAGTAAGAATCCCCAACCGGGGTACAATACGATATACATGGTCATCTAGCCGAAAGATATGCAAGCTATGAATATAAACATAGAATAGAGCACATAGCTTAAATCCACTTATAAACCTCGGATGCCAACTCAGGGTCTTACTCTGGAAAATCCACCACACAATACGCCCTATACGAGAAACAAGTCTCGACCTCAGCCTGTCTACTGTCGATACGAAAGGTGCACTAGCTCAAGATCCCGAGGAGCTCTCCGGTCGGGCGCTATAATGAGCGTAAGCGCGCACCGCAAGCTACTGCAAACTTTGAGGGGTGCCGGGTCTAGTGGCAAGCTGTCCAGGTCCAGTCACCATGCCTAACTAAATCTCTGGATCGGTGTCACTGACATAGGGGTGTGAGACCTGGACACGTGAACTATGTCAGCCTGAACCACCGCTTTGAGGCTAAGGAACTGGTCGTGGTAGGCTTACACCAAGAAGCCGTCCTTGCTCTAACAGGTGGCAATCAAGGGCTATGCCGAACACGTTGAGGACGTGCCGACTGCCGGGGACGAGGCAATGCCAAGTCAGCATCCCGACCGTTGGGGCATTTAACAGTCTGCCACCCTCACCCAAGATTGCAGGGCTAGCCGTTAGGGTTAGCTAAACCCTAACGGGATCAGGGACGGAGCACCGTCTCGTACGTCCCTGTCTTGGATGCAAGTTACGTTATGCATCCGGCCCGGATGATGCTACCTACCTGAACTCTAAACTATAATATCAACAACAAACTATCCAAAACAATCCAATATGTGCTAAACAGATACAACAAACCTAGCATGATACTACGAAGCAAGAACAGATACGAGCATACTAGAACGGAACAACCTAGCATGGACTAACATGAGAAACAACATAAGAAATCATGCCGATCGAGAATTGAGCAGAGCACACGACACTAAACATGCTGATAAACACAAACAAGCATACAAACAGGATCACATAATATATCGCAGGGCCTACACAACTCTGGTAAGAAATCCTTACCTGGCCGGGAGGCAACTACACACAAAATCCTAAGCTGCGATCGATCCCGAGCTAGCTAACGAAAACCTAACAAACATAATAATAATCACAACCCATAGGCCTAAATATAATAAAGTAAAAAGAACTCGGCTCGAGAGCAACTCACGCGGCTTTGGGACGCTACGGACGGTTGAGTTGCTTTGCCAGGCTGCTGCTGGCTTTGATGGGCTGTAAGGGCGCACACGGGGGCGTACGGAGGAGGGGGGTGGCGCAGCGCATCGCGCGGAAGAGCTGGACACGAGCGGGCGAAGCGGCACACCGCAAAGCGCCGCTGACGCGCGTCGGCGCGCGCGCGCTGGCGACGCGGGACGCTACTGAACGACGACGGCGCTGGCCAGCTGTACTGACGGCCAGTGCGACGTGCTACTCGGCGCCTGGGCGTCTGGGCGAGGGGGCTGTCTCTGGCGCGCATTCTTTGGGCGATCTGGGCTCTTTGGGAGGTCGCACGCACGGTTTGTTGGGTAGATTTGGGCGCAGCGGGGCCGCTTTGCTATTGGCCGGACGACACTCGGGGCTGCAAGGGGAGACGAAGCTCGGCAAGGAACTTGGGAGAAGAAGGTTGGGCGGCCATGGAGTTTGGAGAAGAAGACAAAACCCTACACTTCTTTTCTTTTAAACAAATGCACCAAAACTCCAAAGATCCAAGGGTAACTAAGATATGACGCGGAAAGAGTAACAATAACACCCGGTGGCTCACTTGGCAAGGCTCTTCTCTAACACACAAGGCCACCTTGGCTCGAACCCCGGCTGCAACACAATTTTCCTTTATTTTAACTTTTGCATCTATCCTTGCTCAAACCCATCCACAAAGCGTAAAAAACCTACATAAACCCATCCAATGATTTTAACAACTGGAAAAAGACATAAACGGCCCTTACGGCCAGACCAAATTACCAAAATACCCCTAAGGCATACCTGGAAGACCGGGATGAAAACCTGGGCCGTTACAATATTCCCTCCTTTTTATGACTTTCGTCCTCGAAAGTCCTTAAGACTGAAATAGCACAGGATACTGCAATCTCAACCCGACCTCCCCGCTCACGAGCGGCTTCCACAGAACTCCAACTCCTCCACTGAACGTTTACCAAACGGATCCCACGATTACGCAACGTCTTCGTCTCAAAGACCAGAACACTTACAGGCTTCCCCCCGAAGCCCAAATCCTCAATTAGCTGCAAAGGCTCAAAGTCCACAATGAGCAATGGGCCCGACACATACTGCCTCAACATCGATACATGAAAACACTGTGCACAGCTGACATCAACGGAGGAAAGGCTAACCAATATGCAACTCTACCAATCCTCTCGAGAATCTCAAATGATCCAACAAACAGGGACTCCACTTCCCTCGCTTACCAAACCTCAACACACCTCACATCGGTGCAACCTTAAAAACACGCACTATCCAACCTCAAACTCTAAAACTCGACGCCGTACATCGGCGTAACTTTTCTGCCTGCTCTAAGCTGACAACACTAGCTCTAAACTCCTGCACATCACCTCTGGTCAAATGCAGCAAGTCAGGACCCAAAACAAAACTGATGGCCACCAACCTTTTCCTAGAACACTGGACTCTTGCAATACTTACCATGCAATGCCTCAATGGTACCACAAGAACTGACCGCTGAGAACTGCAACCCAAGGCAACGTCATAAAACCACACTAGTCTCCCGCTGCCTAATCACAGAAACACCAACTCGCATCAAGTTCTGAAGGATCTGGCTCACTCCTCCCAAAAGACCATCGGTCAAAAGGGTGAAAACACTACAGAAACTGCACTCGGCTCATAAGCCTCTTAACAACGCTCTCCAGAACCAAGGTTCATCAACGTACTGCCTAGAATAAACCTTTGTTGCCACACCCTGGTGACAACAACTCCGGCCTGAAACTGACATGCCTCTACTCCATAGAAATGGCCTCTACACACGAACGAGGTGCGAGCTCTAGCAACTGAAACCAATCCTCCAAATCTGAACTCACACAACAACCTCAACCAGCTGCCAGCTTCCACACGGAATCCTACAACCAACAACTTGAGTGCTACGCACCCAGAAGCTCACACAACTACAAACTGCATAGCTATGCCAATCCACTCAACTCTAGCTTGACTCAAATCACTGGCTGGACAAGTCAACCTGCTAACAACAGGCCCCAGAGGGCTCACCCCACCAAACTTACCTCCATGCAAGCAACGGAACGAAGCTTGCCTCAAATATGGAACACGTCTCACAAGTCCAAACGATAACACATACAGGCTTAACCCTCCAGCTTAGGCTTATTGCACCTTCCAACCGAACTTCATAAACGAAACTCCACAACTCGGTTAACACCAACTACCATGAACAAGAATACCAACAGTGGCTGGTAGAGCACAAGCTACACTAACCAGCAAGGATCCCTCAAAAGGCCACGACCCTAATCCAGCCACAATGGTGCAACCTCATCCCACAACTGATAGAAAGGGGTTCCTCAACTACAAAGGTGCAACAGCTCCCAGGCCAAACACACAAGGATCCTTCTCCGACTAGGCCCAACACTCACAAGAGCAGAACAACCCTAACAACAACTTCCAGAACACCACTCAAGGGTTCGCTTAACTTGGACAAACACTGCTTCCAAGCAGCCAACAAACTTTTCCTCCTACTAGCGCCACTACCACCAATTCCAAGACCAAGGAATAACCTGACAACTCCCAAGGAGAAACAGATCCTTACAAGCGGACTCCCTAGGGCTACGTGCCCGGCTACATGCATTCAGAGGAAATAAAACGAATAAGAGTCATAACATAAAAATCAGAGATGAACAGCTGGTTCCCATGATCACAGCTCCTCCTTCAGCCATCCTGTCTCGCACCTTGGTTACCTGTGGAAAACCAGAAAAATAAGGGTGAGTAACGAATTACTCAGTAAAAATCCCCAACCGGGGTACAATACGATATACATGGTCATCTAGCCGAAAGATATGCAAGCTATGAATATAAACATAGAATAGAGCACATCGCTTTAATCCACTTATAAACCTCGGATGCCAACTCAGGGTCTTACTCTGGAAAATCCACAACACAATACGCCCTATAAGAGAAACAAGTCTCGGCCTCAGCCTGTCTACTGTCGATACGAAAGGTGCACTAGCTCAAGATCCCGAGGAGCTCTCCGATCGTATTTGTAATGAGCGTAAGCGCGCACCTCATGCTACCGCAAACTGCGGGGTGCCGGGCCTATTGGCAAGTCGCCTAGGTCCGGGCCACCATGCCTAACTAAATCTCCGGATCGGTGTCACCGACATAGGGGTGTGAGACACGGACAAGTGAACTATATCGGCTGAACCACCGCTTTGAGGCTAAGGAACCGGTCGTGGTAGGCTTACACCGAAGCCGTCCTTGCTCTAACAGTGGCAATCAAGGGCTACGGCCGAACACGCCGAGGACGCGTGCCGACCGCGGGGACGAGGCAATGCCAAGTCATCATCCCGACCGTTGGGGCATTTAACGATACCGCCACCCTCACCCAAGATTGCGAGGGGGCGGTGTGTAGGGTTAGCTAAACCCTAACGGGATCAGGGACGGAGCACCGTCTCGTACGTCCCTGTCGTGGATGCAAGTTACGTTATGCATCCGGCCCAGATGATGCAACCTACCTGAACTCTAAACTATAATATCAACAACAAACAATCCAAAACAATCCAATATGTGCTCAACAGATACAACGAACCTAGCATGATACTACGAAGCAAGAACAGATACGAGCATGCTAGAACGGAACAACCTAGCATGGACTAACATGAGAAACAACATAAGAAATCAAGCCAGTCAGGAATTCAGAACAGAGCACCTAACACTAAACATGCTGATAAACACAAACAAGCATACAAACAGCATCACATAATATATTGCAGGGCCCACACAACTCCGATAAGAAATCCTTACCTGGCTGGGAGGCAACTACACACAAAATCCTAAGCTGTGATCGATCTCGAGCTA
This sequence comes from Sicyos edulis, assembly GCA_036507275.1. NCBI lineage: Eukaryota > Viridiplantae > Streptophyta > Magnoliopsida > Cucurbitales > Cucurbitaceae > Sicyos > Sicyos edulis. The sequence goes on from CM071847.1 coordinate 2,672,469, forward strand.
GCTAACGAGAACCTAACAAACATAATAATAATCACAATTCATAGGCCTAAATATAACAAAATAAATAGAACTTGGCTCGGGAGCAACTCACGCGGCGGCATGGTCGACGCTGCGGACGGACGAGTTGCACGTGTGTGGCTCTTCTTGGCACCGATGATGGCGGCAAGGGCGCCTGCGCCCGAAAGCCCACTGGCGCGCTAATCGGCGCTGGATGGGCGCCTGCGGCGCTGAGCACGCATAGTGAGTGGGTGGCGCAGCACACAGCGCGATGAGCTGGACACGGGCGGCGAGCGGCACGCAAGACGGGCGCTGGGACGGAGTCGAGTCGGCAGAAGTGGCGGACGCGGACCTTACTGGGACAATGACGGCAGGCGCATGAGTTCTAAGCTGGCACGACGGCTGGACGACGACAGAAGGAGGGCGCTGGCTGGGCGCTATGGCCGACGACCGGGGGGCAAATGGCGCGCGCCAGGATGGGCTGCGGCGACATCTTTGCCGCTCGGTGCAGGCGTGCCGAGCGAGGAGGGGCTATCGGGCGCGTGCGATGTGGGTCGCATTTGGACGTCTTGGCGGTTTGGCGCGCATTCCGGGCGATCTGGCGCTTTGGCCGAGGTCCAGCTCAGTGCTGAGGCGATCCGGGAGCAATAGGGACTGGCTGGTGGTGAAAATTGCTTGCTCGGCTAGCAGGACGACACTCGGGGCTGCAAGGGGAGAAGAAGCTCGGCAAGGAACTTGGGAGAAGAAGGTTGGGCGGCCTTGGAGTTTGGACAAGAAGACAAAACCCTACACTTCTTTTCTTTTAAACAAATGCACCAAAACTCCAAAGATCCAAGGGTAACTAAGATATGACGCGGAAAGAGTAACAATAACAGCTGGTGGCTCACTTGGCAAGGCTCTCCTCTAGCACACAAGGCCACCCTGGCTCGAACCCCGACTTCAACACAATTTTCCTTTATTTTAACTTTTGCATCTATCCTTGCTCAAACCCATCCACAAAGCCTAAAAAACCTACATAAACCCATCCAATAATTTTAGCAACTGTAAAAAGACATAAACGGCGTGACCAAATTACCAAAATACCCCTAGGGCATACCTGGAAGACCGGGATTAAAACCTGGGCCGTTACATGGTCATTTTGACCTCTAGGGTCATTTTGGTCATTTTGTCCTCCAGGGGTATTTTGGTCATTTTGCCTTCCCGAGACAGTGTTGCAGTAAGACAAAGATTCTAGAATGTTTATGAGTTGGTGGACTTAAGTTTATTCTTCGGTTTCAAGTTTCAGGTCAAGAAGTCCATTTATGGTAAGTTTGGAGTCCTCCCGGTTAAAAGAAGAAAAATGAAAATAAAAGTGTTGGATCTAGGATTCGAACCATGGTGAATTGGGAGTTGAGTTTGAGCCATTTGTAGAGAAATTAAAATGAGTTTTAAAAAGTGCTCTTGGTGGGATTTGAAGGTGAGATTTTTGGAGGCTTTTATTAATTAAAATTAGGGAAAATCAAATAGGGTTTCATCATTTTCCCCTTCCATCTCCTCTTGGCCGACCACCTCACTCTCTTTTTACCCTTCATTGGCCGAGCACCCCCTCCTCCATAGCTCTCTCTTGCTAAGCTCTCAAGATCTCAACCAAAACTGAACTAACACTGAGCTTCGAAGAAGACACACGACAACTAGTCAGTGAGCCACCTCCTCTGACTCGCACCAACTCTCAAACGGTCTAACGACTCTAGGGCTCACTTATCCCTGCTAACCCAACTCGGAACGCCTCTCTACGGCGCTACTCTCAACAAACTCGAGGACTGGTCACAAGCTCTAAACTCTCGGCCGCGCACCTACGAAACTTCTCTGTCTCACAGTAGTTAACAAACAGCCTCAACTCTTCACCATGCTAACCAAACAACTGAACCTCTCGGGGCGCCGAAACTATTCAGCCTACTCCTACTTCACAAGAGACCTGCGAACCCCAATGCTTGCCTACAATCCTTAACGAAATCCAATTGAACCTCCAATTGGGGCGTCGATCCTAGAAGGCAAACTTCTCCAACTAGCACGCGTCCACAACACTTAAGCAACCATCTTACGAGAAATCGAAGCACCAAAGCCAAGAGGCACTTTTCTGGTTCACCAAATGGCTACCACCACTCACACTAGCTGAAACTTCAGCTTCGGCCACCCCTGAACGACAAGGTCCAGGAACAGGCTCCACTCATCCAAACTAATAAACTGGAGCCCCTCATCGGCCGCAACAAACTTTCCAATGCAATCCGATCAGCCACTGGCCTAGGTGAACATCGCCAGACAGAAAAACAAACAACATTCCTCTCACGGAAACCTCGAGCAGCAAAAAATAAGACAACACGCGGCTACTAGCAACACAATAGCTGGAGGATACAACTCAAAGGTTTTACCAACAAATGTCATGGCACCTCCGTGCCAACCCACTCAACTGTGGCTCAACTATAATACCAACTGCGAACGCACCTCAACTAGGAACAAATCCTGAGAAGGCTTGCTCTACAGACACTCAACTGAAGCATATAACGAGCAAGGCTCGCCTCCCAGCTGCCACTCAACTCTTAAGCCCATCTGGCTACTCAAAGGACTTCTTCCTTTAGCTTAGACCTAACTCCTCTTCCAACCAGAAACTCCACACCGAAACATCCCGAAGAATAACGATAAAGACAACCACAAAGTTTGCGGATCATGAGCAACACCAATCAAGCAAGACTGCCCCAAAAGTTAATACTCGAAACTGGCATCCACGGTGCAACTCAACGATCACAGAAACTAGGGGTTCTACAAACTCCAAAGATCCAATAACTTTCCAGCAACGACTCAAGCCCTTGAACTGGCAGGCCTCCGCCCTTGCGGGAACAAACAACTTTCCTCTTGCTAACAAACAAATGTAGGGACACTCTAGCTGGGCTGACCGCTGCGCTACTCGGATCAACTACACCACTCAGGAGTTAAGCTGACTCCTCCTCTACAGGAACGATTTCCCAGCAAGCGGACTTCCGAAGGACAGCGAACTCCACACACGCTCGCTGTCTTGCTCAAACCCAAGGGCAACAACAACCAACTCTCTAGGAAGCAACATCCGAGGATCCTCAATCGCTTGCACCACCAACTTAGAACTAGCAGTACTTACTCAACCGCCGGGGGAGGGGTCAACTCCCAAAACTTCCTAACTAGGAACAAGTCCTCAAGGCAACGCCGCTTGCTCGAACTAAGCTAGCTCTAGAAACAACATGGGAACCAAACCTTGTTCAACACCAAGCACCACCTTGCTAAGAATTCCGAAAACTAACGTGGAGGTTACTAAGAACAACTCTAGCTTGTCAACCGACAACAAGCATCCAGCAACTCAAATCGTGGAACACTGCCTGGTCTGACTTGGCTCTAGTGAAGCTCTCCACAATCTAGGGTTCCTCCGATCACCCTCCGACACATATTGTCGTCAACGGTCTAACAGACATCTGGCTACACGAGCACATCTCCCTTCAGCATCTCAACTGTGCTGGCCAAAAGCTCTTTCTTGCCAAATCTGCAGCAAGCACGGGGCGATTCTCCACACAATCCGAAAAGTGCCTTACCACACTTGATGCAATGAGTGGTTCGCCCGCCCGCCCGGTGGCGATCTCGAGTTCTAACTGCGGTCGGCGTGATCCCGACCCCTAGGCGGCCTTGTCGGCGAGCGCTATCCACTGGCGGGAACCACCGGAAGACCCAAACTTCCTCTTTCTCAAAGCATCAGCCACTTCGTAGCTTCTACCCAGGGTAAGGATCTGAACAACACTCTTAGCCATGACGGTCAGAAATTCCGCGATTTTGCTACCATCGCCTTGGATCAGTTCCAACTGAACTCTAACCATCGATCAACAAGAAATGCCTCTACCCTGGTCAAGGGCCAACTAGCATAACTTGCATACGCGAATAACCCGACACTGCACGGTAACCTCTCAACCAAAGTTAGGGCACTTGCCAAGAACTAAAGCCCTAACTCCTCAGAACTGAGCACTGGTTTCTCAACCAGAATCCTCTCGTGGTTCCTGAAAAATACACCACGGAACGAGCTACACAAAAGTACACCGTCGTGTACAGCTCCAACTTGGTTCCTTAAGATCCAAACCAACAAGTACTCTCACACAAGGAAACTTTTGCCTCCCAAAGAGCCACATCCAGCAAAGGAGCAACAAGAGTTCAACCCACTCGGGGTCAACTCACCACGGAATGCCACATTGGCCAACTCACTCTTACAAGAGCATAGCTACACCAAGCTAACTTACCTCATACCAATGGTCCACTAAACGTGCTCCGATCAACCATCCAACTCATGGCTCTAACACTGGATCATCCACGCATAATCGATGCTAACTCAACTAATTTTAGGGTAGCTCTAGGGTAGCCGAATCACACTACCATCCAACTGGCTCACAAGCCCACAACCTAGGCGCGAGAACTCGGACGCGCTAGCCCTTAACAACCAATAACATCCTTTGTACCCAACTCTCGGTGACCCTGAAAGGCTCCTACTTATCCCTCCAACGGTCTCACACTTGTAGTTCTCTGACTACCACCGAGCTAGATCTATTATGCAGCCCAAACAGGTGCAATCTCAGGAATGGGTACAAGACTAGTGGGGATGCTAAACTCCGGGCGGGTCCTGGAACCACCTGCATAAAAAGTGCCAACTGGCCTGAAACTAGGCCTCCTTCCAAAGCTTGGTGCCAACAGGCACTACATCCTTTACAACACAAACATCCCCTTACGGGCTTTAAGCCCCTCTGAGGGAAGGGAAGGTCACACTCCAGGTGACAGGGCAACGGCACTCAACACAAGAGTCTCAACACTCGAGTAGACTACTCTCTGACATCACGTCTAATAGACAAGCCACGACCCACTTCTGCATCCCACTCGATGCTCAATGAATACTCAGGCCAACCCTCGGGTGGCAGCACCTAGCTCCACACCTGGAACATGCTAACACAAGGTGCTTCTCTCTACTAGCCAGCTGAAAACCACGGACGGATTAAGTCGACAAGAAAACTCCACACTACACACGTGGCTACGAGGGTACTAAAAGAATCGGCCGCAAAACATTGCGAGCTTGCGGGAGAACAAAATGTCTCTACATCTTCCTCAAAAGCTACTAACTTGGCCGCTTGCCAATCGACCAGGTGGCTGGTGGAGACTCTGCTGGTCCGCCTCTCACAAGGGACTTCCACCACCACACTGCTGCATCAAACAACACCAGACGGCACGCCTCGACCTCAGAACATCAGGTCATCGGCCTCTGAACACCAGGTCATCCCAACACTTGGATGATAAACTCGATCCTGGCCAACCACCTCGCTACAAGCAGTAGGTCTCAAAAACATCCAGCTCTACAGGCTTCCACTTGCCAAACTCGGCGGCTCGACCAACGTTAACTAACTTATCAGCATAAACCTACTGATCAAGCCCTCCCGGGAACCTCTGGGGCTACTAGAGCTACTAGGGGGGTGCCTCCTAAATAAACTACTAGCTGGTGGGCTCTCTGTGCCCCACGACTCCTCACTACGCGCCACAAAGCCGCGCTGGGTCTTCGCTCTGTTAGCTAAGAGACACGCCATCAACTCTCTCATGGGTGGAGCACACCGCTCAAGGAGTCTCACTTTGAGGCGGACTAGCCTCTACCCCCTCCTCTTGGCAACTCAAGCGCCGGGGGACAGAATCGGCCTACGGGGTCTAGACAACCACGGACGTGGTCTCATCATCAACATGAGCAGTCCAACTCCTCGGTTGGAAATACCAAACGTCCTCGCTCTCTCTAAGTGTAATCAACATACGGCAATCTACACAAAGCATAAAATCGGCCCACGTTGGGCTCTCACCGCCCAACAAGGGTAACACATGTATACTAGATGCGATGATTGTAAAATAAAACCCTTAGCTTAATAAACTCAGACAAACCTGACGGCCGCGGAGTGCTGATGATCATGGGGGCAACAACCTACAAAACAGGTTAGTCAACAAAATCTATGACTCTGTGCTCTGATACCAACTGTAAGAACCCGACCCAAAATACGGTCCTAAACCTAGGTTCTCACTCAGCATGCAAGTTAAATACTTCATCAAGAGGTTTAGTGCTCATATTTTAAACCTTTCAAAACATTTAAAAGCGGGGACACTTAAAACATAAACAACAACCTTCATTTAAGCAAACCAACAAAGTCAAACAAGCCTGGCCAGTGTTTATAAAATCATACAATACAATTTAAACAACTTTTAAAAACATCCCTCTAGGACTCCTGTTCGTCTACATGCTGAACAAATTATGCAAACAATAAAAGACAGAGTGCCGGCGGCTCGAATGATCAAACAGCTCCCTCCGCTAGCCGTCCCGGTGCGGTCCCAAGTTACTTGGTGGAAAAACCATAGAAATAAGGGTGAGTATAAACATACTAAGTAAGAATCCCCAACCGGGGTACAATACGATACATCAATCATCTCGCACCCTAGTATACATGCAAACAGTTACCAACACAGATCATAGCTCAAGGAGCTTACAAGGCAGAATCTGGAATCCTCGGAAGTCACCTACTTCTGGCCTAATGATTGGTTCTCATAACCAATCCCGGGACATCTCCGAGGGTCTTTCTCCCTCGGCCAATTGATCAGTTCAAAAACCGATCCCAAAGATGTCCGACACCCTCGAAGGGTCTTTCTCCCTCGACCATATGATCAGCTCAAAAGCCAATCCCAATGGGTGTCCTCAAGGGCCTCTTACCCTCGCCAACAAATCTGGACTATCGGGAGAGTACCCGAAGTCTAGCTCTAAGCTGGCAGGAACTGGTGTACTCACGAACATTAGCCTGGGGGAGCTCTCTAAACCGGCGACTAACCCGTGTGCGCGCACACCGCATGCTGCTGCAACCGGCGTAAATGTGAGGACCTAAGTACAAACTACGCGGGCCAGGTACGCGTGCCTAATGTAAGAACCCGACCCAAAACATGGTCCTAAACCTGGGATCTTACTCAGCATGCAAGTTAAATATGATAACAAGCGGTTTAGAGCTTACATTTAAAAACCTTTCAAACATATGAGAAGGGGGAGCCCTTAAAACATAACCAACAATTTAAGTTTAAACAATCCAACAAATTAAAACATCCTGGCCAGTGTTTAATAAAATGTACAATACAATTTCAAAGAACGTTTTAAACAATGTTCCCTAGGACTCTGTCCATCTACATCTTTGAATAAACAATGCAATAAATAAAGACAGAGTGCCATGGCGGTTCCCATGATCAATCGGCTCCCTCCGCTAGCCCTCCCGGTGTTGTCTCGAGTTACCGAAAGATAAATAAGGGTGAGTATAAACATACTCGTGTAAGAATCTCAACAGGGGTACAATACGATACATCACCATCTAGCACCTCAATATGCAAGCAACGACTACCAACATGGATCATAGCTCAAGGAGCTCATAACACAAGATCTGGAAACATCGGAAGTCTCTTACTTCGGAATCATCGGAAGTCTCCTACTTAGGCCTAATGATTGGTTCTCATAACCAATCCCGGGACATCTCCGAGGGTATTTCTCCCTCGGCCAATTGATCACTCAAAAACCGATCCCAAGATGTCCAGACACCTCGAGGGTCTTTCTCCTCGACCAATTAATTAGCTCAAAAGCCAATCCCAATGGGTGTCCTCAAGGGCCTCTTACCCTCGCTAACAACGGACTATCGGGAGAGTACCATGATCGGCTCTAAATCGGAAGGAGGCGGTGTACTCACGAACATTAGCCGGGAGCTCTCCGAACCGGCTACTAACGCGTGTGCGCGCACACCGCATGCTCTTCTCGCGCACCGGCGTAAATGCGGGGGCCTAAGGGCAAACTACGCGGGCGTGCACGCATGCCTAAGACTCGGAAACGGTGTCACCGAACACGATGGTGCGAGGCCCTCGGCACTCATCGTGCGACTGTACCACCGACACGAAGCTAAGAACCGCCAAGGCGAGGCTTGCACCGCTGGCGGGGTTCCGCTCTAGCGGAGCTACAAACTAGGCTTATGCCGATGTGGTAGCTACATCCACATCGGCCGCCGGGGAAGCAATGTACGTTATGCTTCGCTCTACTCCCGACCGGTGGGGACAAAGTACGTTATGTCCGCTCTCGGCCTCTCGGATGATGACAAACCCTACTACTCTATCCAAGAATACCGAGTAACTCAATGATTCTGGCTAGCAAGCAATGACCGACAACAATCACGTTTACCTAGCATGATACTACAACTTAAACAGAATCACAAGCATCTTTGGAAGAACAAACCTAGCATGGCACTAACATGTAAAATCAACAAACATGCTAGCAAGAGATCAAACAAAGTCGCCTATCACTATCATGCTCATAACAATCAAAGAAACATACAAGGCACAATCGAGACATATCGCAGGTCCACACAACCACGGTAAGAAATCCTTACAGGACAAGCGAAAATAATCATAACTCAACCAAGCGATCCTCGAGCCTCTAATCGAACCCAAACAACCTAAACATAAAATAAAGCGGCCCAAATCAAATCCCTAAACAAAGACCAACAAAATCGGGGCCCAACGAAGAAAAGACTGGAAAATACCATCCGAGAAGCCACAAGGCTCGCCAACCAAAGACACATCACGGCAGGCCGGGCGCTGGGCCTGACGCGCTGGCGCATGTGGGCGCAGGCGAGGGCGCTGGCGCGCAGCACGGCGTAGCGCAGGCGGGCGCGTGCGCGCAGCCGCGCGCTGGCGGGGCGAAGCTAAAGCGCGCACGCGGCGCGGGCTCGAGCTCGGCTGGGTGACGACACACGGCGCGGCTTGGTAGAAGACGGCGCACAGGCGCGCGCGCGAGGCGGCGGCGCGGTGGGCTCGGGGCGCTCGGGAAGGCACGGCGACCTACTGTGGGCGAGCGACTTCGGTGCGGCGAGGGCTCGGGGCGACTCGACACGGACACGGGCGGCGACACGAGACGGCTGGCGATGCCGATCTGGGCTCGGCGCGACCTAGGCGACACGGAGACGGCCTGGGCGAAGCAGATCTGGGCTCGGCGCAACTAGGGCGAGGGCGACGCGATCGGACGCGAGGTGGCTCGACGCGGCGCGCGCATGGGTGACCTGGGCGGCCTGGTGCGAGGGCGCGGCTAGGGCTGGACGATGCAACGCATCTGGGCGCACCTGGGCTGGCGATGGAGTGCGTCTGGTGCGGCGGGCTAGGCAGGGCTATGCTGGGCTGAGCGGTCTGATGCGGCCAGGGTGTGGTGCGGCTAGGGCATGGCTGGGGTTGGGTCTTCTTGGTGAGGTCGGCTAGGGGAGAGAGAGAGAGAGAGAGAGAGAGAGAGAGAGAGAGAGATTGCAAAACAAGGGGAAAGGGACTTTCTTGATTTTTCTTCCCTTTTTCCTAATTAAAACAAGCCTTAAAGTCCTTAAATCCCATTTCCCGGCCTCCTCCTTCGAGACCCGGCTGAAGCAACCTTTCCCAAACAATAACTCTCACATAAAACAAACTCCCAAATCATCTCTAAGGGCCTGGGCTCGAATCCCAAAGGAAACACCCAAACAACGATCACTTTGCCCAAAACCCAAAATCACAACCGAACTCCCAAACGAATACCCCAAACATCTCGGGACTCATGACCACCAACACACAAGCCTCAACGAAGGCGGGAGGCGCCTCAAGCCACGAAAATCCACAAACCGCCAGGGAGCAAAAGACCAAAATACCCCTAAGGGTCAAAAGCAGCTCTAACGGCCCAACCGAACCATCGAATCACGGGAAGCACCTCGAGAACTGGAATAGAAAATCGGGCCGTTACAATACTCCCTCCTTTTAAGACTTTCGTCCTCGAAAGTCCTAAAACAAAACAACTCTAGGAAAACTCCAATGTTTCCTAGCCAATGTAACTTCTCGGCCAAAACAACACTAACCCTTCTCTCGAAAACCAAACCCTCTTGGATTCTCAAAGGCTCAAAGCCACAATGCTCTCGATCATCACAAACTATCTCAACCAAGAGACGAGGAACACAAAACTTGCATCATCAGCAACGTGGGCAAAGCTAACCCTCGCTCCAATCCGCTCAAGGATCTCAAAAGCCCTACAAACTTGGCGCTCGGCCAAAACCCCGCTAAACCAACACGGAACACCTCTCAACGGTGTTACTCTCAGCAAACTGGCAGACTCGGCACAAGCTCCAAAACTCAACGCCACGCCTTTGGCGTGACTTCTCTGAATGCCCACAATCGATAACAAAGCGCCTCAACACAACGCCAAGTGGCCAAACAATCGAACCTCTCGGGTTCCGAAACCAAACGGCCTACTCTTTCTTCACAAGAGACCGGCCGAACCACAAGGCTTGCCTAAAGCCTTAACGAAAAACAATCGAACCACCAAGCGGCGATTGATCCAAAAAGCGAGACTTTTCCCACTAGCACAAGCTGAAACTTCAGCTACGGCCAACCCTAAATGGCCAAAAAGAACATTGCCAGGCAAGGAAACACCCAACATTCCTCTCATGGAAAATCTCGGCAGCAAGGACCAAACCCTCACGGGGCTACCAAGAACACACAACAAACTTGAGGAAGAGCGGCCCAAAGGCTAACCAACCAATGCCACGGCACCTCTCGTGCCAACACACTCAATCGAGGCTCGGCTATTCGCCAAGCTGCGAAAGCTCAACAACTAAAAACAAAGCCCGAGAAGGCCTTGCTCGTGAAACTCAACTCAAGCTCAACTCTTAAATGGTGGCCACCGCTCTTGCGGGGACAAACAACTTTTCGCTTGCTAACAACACAATGCGAGGACCTCTCATTGGACTAACCACTGCGCTACTCGATCAACTACATAACTCAGAGAGCTACGCCGACTCCTCAACGGGAACGATTTCCCGGCAAGCAAAACTCTAAAGGGCGTGAACATCACACACGCTCATTGACTTGCTCAAACCCAAGGGCAACATCAACCAACTCTCTTGGAAGCAACACCCAAGGGAACTCAACCGATTGGACCACCAATCCGGAACAAGCTTCGAACTTACTCAACCACCGAGGAGGAATCAACTCCCAAAACAACCGGACTAGGAACGAATCCTCGGGGCAACGCCCTGCAGCTCGAACCGAGCAAGCTCTTGAAACATCAAGAGAACCAAATCTTGGTCAACACCAAGCACCAACTAGCCTCCAAAACCAAACAAGCACTAGCTTGCTACATGCGCCAAATCTGCAAGCAACTCACCCAAGGAACCTTGCCTGGGTCTAACCGAGCTCTGAGAGAGGCTCTCCGCAACTAGAGATCCTCGATCACCCTCCGACACACACGGTCGACAACGATCTAACAAACAACCGGCTCACGCGGGCACAACCCTCTCCAAAGCATCTCAACTCTTTGGCCAACTCCAACTTGGAAACCACGGGGACGGAAGCGCTACAGAGGCGTCATCCTCCTACTCAAAGCAACAACCTCAACATACCTTCTTCTCAAGGTAAGGATCCGAACGACTTTCTTAGCCAAAACGATCAGAAAGCTGCGCGGCTTGCCACTCTTGCTCTTGCTCGGTCCCAGCGAAGTCTAACCAGGCAAGGACCAACTAGCAAAACTTGCTTAACCAACGGCCCGACAACGAGCACGGCATCCTTATAGCCAAAGCTAGGGCACTTGCCAAGAACTAAAGCCTTGACACCTCAAAGATCGAGCACTGGCTCCTCAACACGAACCTCTCGTGGTTTTCCGGACATAAACCACGGAACGAGCTACGCAAAAAGTGCACCGGGGTGCACGGCTCCAACTTGATCTCTTAAGATCCAAAGCCAACAAGGGCTCTCACACAGGGCAACTTTTGCCTCCAAAGCAGAGCCACAACAAACAAGGAGCAACGAGTTCAAACCCACTCGGGGCCAACTCACCACTAAAAGCCACATTGGCCAACTTACTCTTACAAGCGCAAAACCACACCAAGCTAACATTCCTCGAAACAATGTGCTCACTAAACGCGCTCCGATCAGCCATCCAACTCATGGCTCTAACAACACTGGATCAACCACGCATCCACGATGCCAACACTAACCATACTAGGGCGACTCAAAGGGTAGCCGAATCATGCTACCATCAAAGTGGCTCACGGGCTCACATCACAGCGCGAGAACTCGAACGTGCTAGCTCTTAATGACCTATAGCATCCTTTACACCCAACTCTCAGAGATCCCGAACAGCTCCTACTTTCCCTCGAAAACCTCAAACTTGTAGTCCTCTCGACTACCACCGAGCTAGATCTCTTAAGCAACCCAAACAGTGCAACCTCGGGAAAAGGGTACAAGACAAGCGGGGATGCTATACTGCGGGCGACCATGGAACCACTGCACCTAAAAGTGCCAAGCGGCTGAAACTAGGCCTCCTCTCAAAGCTTGGTGCCAACAGCACTACATCCATTACAACACGAATCAGCCTCAAACGAGCTTTATCCCCTCTCGAGAATAGAGAAAGTCACTCTCAAGTGACGGGGCAATGGCACTCAAAGACAGAGTCCAAACACTCGAGCACCTAATCTACGGCACCTCGACCAACGGACTTGCCACGGCCTACTCCCGCATCCCACTCGATGCTCAACAAAAGCTCGAGCCAACTCCTCGGGTGGCAACAACTAGTTCCACACTCGGAACATCCAAATAAAAGAGGGTTCCACTCTACTAGCTGCCGAAATCCACAGATGGATAAAACCACGGCAAGCAAACTCCACACTACACCACAGCTACGAGGGTACAAAGAGAAGCTGGTGCAAAACAACAAAGCGGGCTTGCAAGGAGGCACAGATGTCTCTACATCCGCCTCAAGCCACTAACACGGCAACTTGCCAATCAATCGGGCGATCGGTGGAGACTCGCTAGTCCACCTCTCAAGGGACTACCACCACCAAGCTGCGGAATCAACAAAGACGGGAGCGGCTCACCTCGGCCTCACGAGCAGCAGAGGCATCCCAACACACGGATGCTAAACTCGAACTCGCCAACCGCTTTACTACTAGCGGTAGGACTTTCTAATACATCAAGCTCTACAGGCATCCACTTGCCAAACCGGGCGGCTCCATCAACGCCAACAAACTCAATCGCATAAACTCTGCTGATCAAGCCCTCCGGGAACCTCCGGGGCTACGAAAGAGCTTTGGGGAAAATCTTTGAAACAAACTCTGTCATTTGGGCTATCTATGCCAGGGACTCCTCTTCACGCGCGCTACAAAGCTGCGCAGGTCTTTGCTCGATAGCTAAAGACACGCCAACAAATCTCACATGGTGGAGCACACTCTGCTCAAGGAGTCATACTACGAGGCGTGCTAGCCTCTACCCCCTCCTCTAGGCAACTCAACCGCGGGGCCAACTCTCGGCCAAAGGGCTAAACAACCCCGACGCGGCCTCAACATCAACAAGATCACCCAACTCCTTGGTCGACATGCCAAGCGTCCTGCTCCCTCCCGAGTGCGATCGACACGCTGGCGACCGCACAAAGCAACAAAACCGCCCACGGGGGCTCTCAACGCTCATCAAACTACGCTGATGCGAGAAAAGTTGGCATGATGGCTCTCTAAGCCCAAACCAACAACGAGTCGAACACCGCTCGTCTCCGCTCCACAACTCTACACATGCATAAAAGCTAGAAGAAAAGTATTGTAAATTCTACCCCTTAACTTAATTGAACTCGGACAAACCAAGCGGCCGTGGAGGTCTTGATGATCATGGGAACAACAACCTACAAAGCGGGTTAGTCTACTGAGAATCTATGACTCGTGCTCGATACCAAGCTGTAAGAACCCGACCCAAAACATGGTCCTAAACACGGGATCTTACTCGGCATGCAAGTTAAATATGATAACAAGCGGTTTAGAGCTTACATTTAAAAACCTTTCAAAACATATGAGAAGGGGAGCCCTTAAAACATAACCAACAATTTAAGTTTAAACAATCCAACAAATTAAAACATCACGGCAAGTGTTTAATAAAATGTACAATACAATTTCAAGCAACGTTTTAAACAATGTTCCCCTAGGACTCTGTCCATCTACATTTGAATAAACAATGCAATAAATAAAGACAGAGTGCCGGCGGTTCCCCATGATCAATCGGCTCCTCCGCTAGCCCTCCCGGTGTTGTCTCGAGTTACCGAAAGATAAATAAGGGTGAGTATAAACATACTCGGTAAGAAGAATCCCAACCAGGGGTACAATACGATACATCGGCCATCTAGCACCTCAATATGCAAGCAAACGGCTACCAACATGGATCATAGCTCAACGAGCTCATAACACAAGATCTGGAAACATCGGAAGTCTCTTACTTAGGAATCATCGGAAGTCTCTACTTAGGCCTAATGATTGGTTCTCATAACCAATCCGGGACATCTCCGAGGGTCTTTCTCCTCGGCCAATTGATCACTCAAATTCCGATCCCAAGATGTCCGACACCCTCGAGGGTCTTTCTCCTCGACCAATTAATTAGCTCAAAAGCCAATCCCAATGGGTGTCCTCAAGGGCCTCTTACCCTCGCTAACAACTGGACTATCGGGAGAGTACCGCATCTGCTCTAAAGCTGGAAGGAATGGTGTACTCACGAACATTAGCCAGGGGAGCTCTCCGAATCCGGCTACTAACGCGTGTGCGCGCACACCGCATGCTCTTTACGCAACCGGCGTAAATGCGGGGCCTAAGGGCAAACTACGCGGGCAGGTGCACGCATGCCTAAGACTCGAAAGCGGTGTCACCGAACACGTGGTGCGAGGCCCTCGGCACTCATCTGTGCGGCTGTACCCTACCACCGACACGAAGCTAAGAACCGGCCAAGGCGGGCTTGCACCGTTGGCGGGGTTCCGCTCTAGCGGGCTACAAACTAGGCTTATGCCGATGTGGTAGCTACATCCACATCATTTGCTGCCGGGGAAGCAATGTACGTTATGCTTCGCTCTACTCCCGACCGGTGGGGACAAAGTACGTTATGTCCGCTCGGCCTCGGATGATGACAAACCCTACTACTCTATCCAAGAATACCGAGTAACTCAATGATTCACGGCTAGCAAGCAATGACCGACAACAATCACGTTTACCTAGCATGATACTACAACTTAGCGGGGAATCACAAGCATGCTTTGGAAGAACAAACCTAGCATGGCACTAACATGTAAAATCAACAAACATGCTAGCAAGAGATCAAACAAAGCTGCCTATCACTATCATGCTCATAACAATCAAAGCAAACATACAAGGCACAATCGAGACATATCGCGAGGGTCCACACAACCACGGTAAGAAATCCTTACAGGACAAGCGAGAAAATAATCATAACTCAACCAAGCGATCCTCGAGCCTCTAATCGAACCCAAACAACCTAAACATAAAATAAAGCGGCCCAAATCAAATCCCTAAGCAAGACCAACAAAATGGGGCCCAACGAAGAAAAGACTCGGGAAAATACCATCCGAGAAGCCACAAGGCTCGGGCCAACCAAAGCACACATCAGCGGGGCTGGCGCTGGGCACAGCGAGGGCACATGCGGGCGCAGGGCAGCGCGCTGGCGCAGGCGCGCGCGCAGCGGCGTGGCGCCGCGCGCAGCACGGCGCGCTGGGTGAAGCAAAGCGCGCGCGGCGCGGGCTCGAGCTCGGTGGCGGCGACACACGCGCGCGGCGGCGAGAAGACGGCAGCGCGCGCGGCGCGCGCGAGGCGACGCGATGGGCTCGGGGGCGCTCGGGAAGGCACGGCGACCTACAGGGGCGAGCGACTCGGTGCGGCCAGGGCTCGGGCGACTCGACACGGACCTGGGCGACACGGAGACGGCCTGGGCGATGCCGATCTGGGCTCGGCGCGACCTAGGCGACACGGAGACGGCCTGGGCGAAGCAGATCCGGGCTCGGCGCAACTAGGGCGAGGGCGACGCGATCGGACGCAGGGGTGGCTCGGCACGGCGCGGCATGGGTGACCTGGGCGGCCTGGTGCGAGGGCGCGGCTAGGGCTGGACGATGCAACGCATCTGGGCGCACCTGGGCTGGCGATGGAGTGCGTCTGGTGCGGCGGGCTAGGCAGGGCTATGCTGGGCTGAGCGGTCTGATGCGGCCAGGGTGTGGTGCGGCTAGGGCATGGCTGGGGTTGGGTCTTCTTGGTGAGGTCGGCTAGGGGGAGAGAGAGAGAGAGAGAGAGAGAGAGAGAGAGAGAGAGAGAGATTGCAAAACAAGGGGAAAGGGACTTTCTTGATTTTTCTTCCCTTTTTCCTAATTAAAACAAGCCTTAAAGTCCTTAAATCCCATTTCCCGGCCTCCTCCTTCGAGACCCGGCTGAAGCAACCTTTCCCAAACAATAACTCTCACATAAAACAAACTCCCAAATCATCTCTAAGGGCCTGGGCTCGAATCCCAAAGGAAACACCCAAACAACGATCACTTTGCCCAAAACCCAAATCACAACCGAACTCCCAAACGAATACCCCAAACATCTCGGGACTCGCATGACCACCAACACACAAGCCTCTCAACGGCGGGAGGAGCCGCCTCGAAGCCACGAAAATCCACAAACCCCGCCCGGGAGCAAAAGACCAAAATACCCCTAAGGGTCAAAAGCAGCTCTAACGGCCCAACCGAACCATCAATCGAACGGAAGCACCTCGAGAGGCTGGAATAGAAAACTGGGGCGTTACACCTAAAGACTCGTAAAGCGGTGTCATCGAACACCGTGAGTGCGAGAACCCTCGGCACTCATCTCATGCGCACTGTACCACCGACACGAAGCTAAGAACCGGCCAAGGCGAGGCTTGCACCGTTGGCGGGGTTCCGCTCTAGTGAGCTACAAACTAGGCTTATGACGATGTGGTAGCTAAATCCATATCGGCTCACGGGGAAGCAATGTACGTTATGCTTCGCTCTACTCCCGACCGGTGGGGACAAAGTACGTTATGTCCGCTCTCAGCCTCTCGATGATGACAAACTCTACTATACTAGCTAAAAGTACAAAATAACTGATTCCTTGCTAGACATACATATCAGCATCAATCACACATAACCTAGCATGATACTACGAACTTAAAGCAGGAATCTCAAGCATCTTTGGAAGAACAATCCTAGCATGGCACTAACATGTACAAAGCAGCAAACATGCTAGCAAGAATGCAATCACAAGTCGTGTCTATCCACTAATCATGTTCATAGAAGTAAACATGCATATAAGGCACAATCAAGAAAGCATCGCAGGGTCCACACAACCACGGTAAGAAATCCTTACATGGAAACAAGTATAAAATAACTATCGCGAATCAGATAACGACCCTCGAGCTTAAAGCGAACCCGAGCAACCTAGGCATATGATAAAAACATCATAAATAAATAAACAGCAGCCAGCAGCTTAAAATCTAAAAGGGGGAGGGATCGGGAATTACCAACCGAGAAGACATGCATTCTCGGCAGCAAAAGGGCAGGAATGGGCGCTGGCGAGGCAGGCGCTGGCGCTGGCTCGGGCGCGCGGCAAGGTGAGCAGATGCACTGGAGCGGGCGCTCGGGCGAGACGTCGGGTCTGCGAGGACGGCGCGCGGGCGACGCGTCTGGGCTGCAGGCGTGCGATAGCTCGGACGACGCACGGGAGGCACATCTGGGCGGCTGGGTCGACGCACGGGAGGCGCATCTGGGCGGCTGGGTCGACGCACGGGAGGCGCCTGTGTGCGAATGGGTCGATGCACGAGCGACGCTGGGTGGCAGCGTGCGGCGCGTCTGAAGCGACCTGGCGGAGCATTTGGGCGGATCGGGGAGTGGTGGTGTGGTGCAGAGCGGCTGGCCATGGGCAGAGCGATCTGGGCGTGGGCTGGTCATTGGTGCGGCTAGGGTTTAGAGAGAGAGAGAGAGAGAGAGAGAGAGAGAGAGAGAGAGAATCTTGCAAAATAAGGGGGAAAGGGATTTTTCTTGATTTCTTTCCTTTTCTTAATTTAAATGGGTCTTGGTGACCTAAATCCCTTCCCCGGGCTTCCTTCTTCGAGTCCCGGCTGAAGCAACCTTTTCTTTTTAATAAAACTCTTTTTCCTACAAACTCCCAAAACCATTTAGGGCAAGGGTTCAAATCCCAAAGGAAGCACTAAAAAACCCATTAATTTTGCCAATAACTAAAATACCTCCAAACTCCCAAACAACTTGCCCAAACCTCTTGGGTCTTACAACCAACAACCACCAAACTTCGATGAAGGCAGGAATGGTCCTGAAATCTTGAAAATCCTCAGAACCCTGACCGGGGGCAAAAAGACCAAAATACCCCTAAGGGTTAAAACAGCTCTAACGGCCCATCCGAACATCCGAATAATGACCCGAAATCACCTGGGTAACCGAAATAGAAAACTGGGCCGTTACAATACTCCCTCCTTTTAAGACTTTCGTCCTCGAAAGTCCTAAGAAGAAAACAACTCAAGGAAAACTTCACTGATTCTTAACCAACCAAGCTCCCGATTAAGACAACACAAATCCTTCTTCGAAACCGAATCCTCTTGGCTTCCCAAAGGCTCCAAGCCCAACAGACACCGAGTCTGCCACGAACTATCTCAACCAAAACTGAACTAACACTGAACTTCGAAGAAAACACGCGATAACTAGTCGGTGAGCCACCTCCTCTGACTCGCACCAACTCTCAAACGGTCTAATGACTCTAGGGCTCACTTATCCCTGCTAACCCAACTCGGAACGCCTCTCTACGGCGCTACTCTCAACAAACTCGAGGACTGGTCACAAGCTCTAAACTCTCGGCCGCGCACCGGCGAAACTTCTCTGTCTCACAGCTGTTAACAAATAGCCTCAACTCTACACCACGCTAACCAAACAACTGAACCTCTCGGGGCGCCGAAACTATTCAGCCTACTCCTACTTCACAAGAGACCTGCGAACCCCAATGCTTGCCTACAATCCTTAACGAAATCCAATTGAACCTCCAACTGGCGTCTGATCCTGAAGGCAAACTTCTCCAACTAGCACGCGTCCGCAACACTTAAGCAACCATCTTACGAGAAATCGAAGCACCAAAGCCAAGAGGCACTTTTCTGGTTCACCAAATGGCTACCACCACTCACACTAGCTGAAACTTCAGCTTCGGCCACCCCTGAATGACAAGGTCCAGGAACAGGCTCCACTCATCCAAACTAATGAACTGGAGCCCCTCATCGGCCGCAACAAACTTTCTAATGCAATCCGATCAGCCACTGGCCTAGGTGAACATCGCCAGACAGGAAAACAAACAACATTCCTCTCACGGAAACCTTGAGCAGCAAGGAATAAGACAACACGCGGCTACTAGCAAAACAATAGCTGGAGGATATGTAACGACCCTACCCGAATGGGGTTCTAAATAGGCCGTTACCTCAATGCATGCATACAAATCTACAGAAAATTTGCAAGATGGTGTTCGGATTCTAAGAAAAAACTCAAGCATAAAACATCCATTTAAAATCAATTCCTGAAACCTGTCCCTGTTTCCAAGCACCTGTTCCAAGACAAATACATTTACAAAGCTTACTCGATCGGAGATTTATTTAAAACATACAAACTTTACAACAATGCTAGAATCAGGAAATACATTGAGAAAACACACCTAGGGCTCGTGCCCAACTACATGCATTCAGAGAACATTTAATACATCAACATAAGACTCAGAGTTGAACAACGGGTTTTCCATGATCACAGCTCCTCCTCCAGCCATCCTGTCTCGCACCATGGATACCTGTGGAAAAAACCACAGAAATAAGGGTGAGTAACGAATTACTCAGTAAGAATCCCCAACCGGGGTACAATACGATATAATCAGTCATCTAGTACCAAAGCATGCAAGCAAACAGCTACCAACACAGATCATGGCTCAACGAGCTCATAAAACAAGATCTATAAACATCAGAAGTCTCGTTCTTCCGGCCTAACTGGGATTGGATACACTGACCAATCCTGGACATCACCGAGGTATCTGTCACTCGGGGGGAATACACTGATCCATAGAATGTCCTCAAGGGCCTCCTTGCCCTTGCACTAATCTGGACTTACGGGAGAGTACCCGAAGTCAGGCTCTAACGGAAGGAATGGTGTACTCACGACATTAGCCCGGGGGAGTTCTACGAACCGGCAACTAACGCGTGTGCGCGCACACCGCATGCTCCTCTGCAACCGGCGTAAATGTGGGGGCCTAAGGGCAAACTACGCGGGCCAAGTGCACATGCCTATGACTCGGAAGCGGTGTCACTGATCACAGTAGCGCGAGGCCCTCGGCGCTCATCTGTGCAGCCTGATCCACCGACCTGAAGCTAAGAACCGGCCAAGGTAGGCTTACACCGTTGGCAGGGTTCCGCTCTAGCAGGCTACAAACTAGGCTATGCCGAAGTGGGTAGCTAATTCCACAACCGGCGGGTCGGGGGAGGGGTAGCAAGATACGTTATGCTTCGCACACTTTACTCCCGACCTGAGCTACTGGGGACAAAGTACGTTATGTCCGCTCAGCCTCTGGATGATGACAAACCCTACAACTCTATCTAAGAGTACAGAGCAAAAGCAATGATTCCTGGCTAGCAAGCAAAGACCGACATCAATCACACTACCTAGCATGATACTACAAGCTTAAGCAGGAATCACAAGCATGCGGGCAGAACAAACCTAGCATGGCACTAACATGTAATATCAAGCAAACATGCTAGCAGAAAACAATCAAAGCTGCTCTATTATTATCATGCTCATAAAACAGTCAGCAAACAAGCAAGGCATAATCATGAAAATATCGCAAGGCCCACACAACTCCGGTAAGAAATCCTTACCTAGTTGGAAGGCAACAACACACAATAAAATAAATGCGAACGAACCCGAGCAACCTATAACGAGCCAAGCAAACACATCAATAATCATAAAATAGACCTAAATACAATAAAATAAACAGGGCTCGGCTCGGGAGCAACTCACGAGGCGCGGCTGACACGTGAACGAGCCGGCTGCACGGCTAGGCAGCAGCTGGGGCTGGCTGGGCGCGAGCTGCGCGAGGACAGGCTCTGGGACGCGCGACTCGAGCGCGGACGACACGGCGACGCGACGCGGCATCAGGCGCTTGCTTGGCACAGCTGATCTGCGCACCGGGCGACACGGACCAGGAGCAAAGCGAGCGCGCGCGGGCGGGCGGCTGGCAAAGCAAAGGGCGGCGCGGCGACAGGCGACTGGGCGAGCTAGGGCTCGGGCTGGGCGAGGGCGACGGCGCACGGGGCTGGGCTGCTCGGGCTGGGCTGGGTGGCTAGGTGGGGGGCTAGGTCGGGGAGAGAGAGAGAGAGAGAGAGAGAGAGAGAAAAATGAATTTTGAGAAAAAAAGAAAAGAAAAATGGGAAATAAAAAGGAAAATTGGAAAAAAGGGACAAATGGGATTTTTAATTCCATTTTCCATCCTTATCCACTTGAAACCTCAAAATTCCATTTCCCGGCTTCCTCCTTCGAGACCCGACCGAAGCAATCTTTTCCAATCAATCAAACTCACTTAAATCCAACTCCCAAAGCAACACTAAGGGCTCGGGCTCGAATCCCAAAGGAAACACACAACCAACCAATACTTTGCCAAAGCCCAAACCACAACCGAGCATCCAACCGACTAGCCCAAACACCTCGGGACTCGCAGCCACCAACAAACAAGCCTCGCCAAAGGCCGGAGCTACCTCGAAGCCCTGAAAACCACAAATCCTGCCCGGAGAGTCGAAAGACCAAAATACCCCCAAGGGGCCAAACGGCTCTAAAACCCAACCAAACAACCGAATCTGGACCCGAAAGCACCTCAAAAACTGGAATAGGAAACTGAGCTGTTACAATACTCCCTCCTTTTAAGACTTTCGTCCTCGAAAGTCCTAAGACGAAACAGCTCCAGGAAAACTCCACTGATCCAGCCAACTGAACTTCTCGGCCAACAACACTAGCCCTCTTCGAGAACCAAACCCTCTTGGGTTCTAAAAAACTCAAGGCCACAATGCCATCCAGACTGGGCATACGCTGAACTCCAAAGGAAAAAGACGGCAAACACATCCTCAACTCGCACCAACTCTCAAAGGGTGCTACTCCCAGCAAACTCGAGGACGGGCCACAAGCTCTGAAACTCAACGCCACGCACTGGCGAACTCCTCTGGAAGCTCACAGCTGCTAACAAGCAGCCTCAACCCAACAACAAACTGGCCAAACAACTGAACCTCCCAGGTTCCAGAAAACCAAACGGCCAACAACACTCACACCAGCTGAAACTTCAGCTACGGCCACCTCTAAAAGACAAGGGCCAGGCACAGGCTCAACTCGGCGAAGCCAACAAACAACAGCCTCTCAACGGCCAAAAGCAAACTTTTCCATGCAAACCTACTAGCAACTGGCCAAAGAAAATACTGCCAGGCCAGGAAACCACCAAAATTCCTCTCAAGGAAAACTCGGGCTGCAAGGGCTAAACCATCACGCAGCTCTCTACGGCACAACACCTTGAGGAAAACAGCTCAACGGCTTTACCAACCAAAGCCACGGAACCTCCGTGCCAACTCACTCAAACGGCTCCGCTATCGCCAACTGCGAACGCACAACAACAAGGAGCAAAGCCCGAGAAAGGCTTGCTCAGTAGAACTCAAACCAAACTCATAACGAGCAACGCTCGCCTCCAAGCTACTACTCAACTCCCAACCAAACAACTTGCCAGAAACAACTCTTACTGGCTGGCCACCGCCCTTGCGGGGACAAACAACTCTTGCTTGCTAACAACACAAAGTAGGGACCCTCTCGCTGGGCTGACCGCTGAGCTACTCTGACCAACTACACAACTCAGGAGCTACGCTGACTCCTGCAAAACGGGAAACGACTTTCCCAGCAAGCAAACTCCAGAAGGGCAGCGAACTCACACACGCTCGCTGACTAGCTCAAACCCAAGGAGACAGCAACCAACTCTCTTGGAAGCAACACCCAAGGAAAAACTCAACCAATTCGGATCACCAATCCAAAACTAACAAAACTTACTCAACTGTCGAGGGAGGGGCAACTCCCAAAACTTCCTGACTAGGAACAAGACCTCAGGGCAACGCCCTCCAGCTAGAACCGAACTAGCTCTCGAAACAACAAGAGGACCAAACCTTTGCCCAACACTCACAAGAGGCAAAACAACCCTTACTGCAGCCTCTAGAACACCATCCAAGAGTCCACCTAATTGGACAAACAACTGCTTCCAAGCAGCCAACAAACTTTTCCTTCTAGCTAGCACCTCAACCATCAACTCATGGCTACGGGAGAAATCTGACAACTCCTAGAAGGAACGGCTATTACAAGCAGACAGCTGAAGGACAAAGAGCTCCACATACACTCACTGTCTTGCTCCACTAGAGCAACAACAACTAATCTCACGGGGCAACAACAGGGGTCCATCTCAAACTGAACCTCCAAATGCCAAACGGGGCAACTCAACATCCTGGAAACAGGAAAGCCACCAACAGGGCACGAACCACTCGCCCCACGAGCAAAGCTAATCTCTAGCAGCTTCAAACCACACCTTGGTCAACACCAAGCATCAACTAGCCACCGCACCGGAACCAATCCGGACTCTACTCCAAACAAACTCTGGCTTGCTAGTCTACCAAGACTGCTAGCAACTCAACCGAGGCTACAAACTACACGCCTCCAGCTAGCCAACTGAAACTCACTAGCTGGGCCTGACTAAGCTCTGGAAAAGCTCTCCACAACCTAGGGATCCTCCGATCACCCTCGACACACACGGTCGGTCGACGAGCGAGCTAATGTGACCAAGCTGCACGAGCAGGCACAACTCTCTCCAGCATCTCAACCATGCAGGCCAACTCCAACTTCTTGGGAACCAAGAGGACCCGAAACGCTACCGAATGCGTCGTCCTCCTACTCAAACATCAGCCACAACAAGGCTTCTACCCAAGGAAAGGATCCAAACAACTCTCTTAGCAAAGGAGATCCGAAACTGCGCGGCTTTGCTACCACCGCACTTGTTCAGTTTCCAACTGAACACCAACCGAAGGAACACCAAAAGTTCCAACTCCACACGATGCTCAAAGCTGAGGCAACCTTGCTCTACCAAGGCATAACCATGCCACACCGAACTCACTTTATACCAAGCCTCTACCAAGGGTGCTTACCCATAAGGCATCCAAATCCTCTCGCAAGGCATCAGCTCATCTCGCCTCAAAGCATCCAACTCGCCTCATAGGCATCCAGCTCATCTCATGAGCATCCAACTTAGGGTCCCTCTGCTGGACCAAACTCGCATCTACGATGCTCAACTCTCCTAAGATCAAGGCACTCGAAGGTAGTTGACCACATTACCAACCACAAGGAAACTCTTGGCCATAACACTAGCGTGAGACTCACGCGCACCAACACTTGCCAACCGCAAACCTGCTGACTGGCTCAACCCCCAGAAACACTGGGAAGAGGCTCCGGGTCCTCTCGAGCATCCTTTCACTTGTAGTTCATCGACTACCACTGAACTAGCCCTCTGGCACGACCTAAACAGGTGCAACTGCCATAAACAAAACCAAGGCTAAGGGAGTGCGCTGAACTCCGAACGACATAGAACCATCTGCTATGCCCAAGACAAACTCAAGCCTGAACCAGACTTAGTGCCAAAGTGGCACACCAACCAATGCACCTCAAGTGCTACTACTACCAAATCCACATCATACTACAGATGGGGCCAACAAGGTCACTACCTCAAGTGACAACAACTCTGGCTAGGCATACGAGGGCTCAACTCAAACAGCCATGCCTATGGCATCTCATCAAACCGAAGGCTCATAGCCTACACTAGCATCTCCTCATGATGCTCAACAAAGCTCTGGCCGGATATCTCAACAAGCAGCAGCTAGCTCCACTCTAGGAGCTCACCAAGGAAGAGTGCTCAACTCTACCAAACATCCGAGGAAAGCTGGCCGCATTTAACAACAAAGAAGCTTGCAAGGGGGCAAAGATGTCTCTACATCTGCCTCAAGCCACTAACACGGCAACTTGCCAATCAATCGGGCGACTAGTGGAGACTCTGCTAGTCCACCTCTCTCAAGGGACTACCACCACCAATCGCTGTACCAAGCGGCCACGAGCAGCAGCACACCTCGGCCTCTAACAAAGAGGCATCCCACACACGGATGCTAAACTCAAAAACAGCCAAGCTGCTTTACTACTAGCAGCAGGACTTACAAAAACAAACAACACTTTATGAGAGCACAAAGATGCCTCAACAATCTCCTTGAAGGCTGCCAACTCTGCAGCTACTCACTGGGCAATCAACAATCTGCTAAGGCTCAAGATCAACACTTAAGCTACCCGAGGCTAGTCCACACACGGGGACTGCTCCACAAGCATCCTCATCGGCATAAAACCTGCCGATCATGCCCTCCAGAACCTCAGGGGCTACAAGAGCTACTAGGGAGAAATCTTTGAAACAAACTCTGTCAGCTAGGCTATCTGTGCCCGGGACTCCTCACTACGCGCTACAAACTGCCGCCTGGGCCTCCGCTCTCTGATAGCTAAAGACCTGCCATCCAATCTCTCATGGCTGGAGCACACTCTACTCAAGGAGTCTCACTCTGAGGCGCTGCTAGCCTCTACCCCCTCCCTAGGCAACTCAGCGCCGGGGCCAACTCCGCCAGCGGGTCTAAAGCGACGACGGGACGCGGCCTCAACATCAACACGATCAGTCCAACTCCTCGGTCGGACATGCCAAGCGTCCTGCTCCTCTGGGTGCGATCAACATACTGGCGATCTGCACAAAGCACCTCCACCCTCTCACTAGGGGAAAAGCAGCAACTAGGCCACAAATGGCCAATGGGAGTCTAAGCTCTACCTCCCTCGGGGACGACGTCCCAGGGCATCCGAATCTATCTGGATACCTCAACAAGCTACTAATTGTAAAGACCCTTCCCAAGAAACGGTCGCTATCCTAAAGTCCTTACTTAGCATGCATGATTAGGAATGTAAAACGTCGTTCAGAGTTTGAAATTTTAAATCTTTGAAGTAAGCACATTTAAAACAAGGAAAATATAGTTCCATTTAAAATAAGCGGTAGATAATCGATCGGTTCTTTCTTAAAAACAAATCAAGGGAAACGGTACGAGAAACATAAAATAGATTTTTGAGTGCTTTTCCTAGGGACCCAAGTCCCACTACATGCTAAATCATCAAAGAAAACATTAAAAGAACGTGCAACTCAGAGTCAGCTATCCATGATCATCGAGCCGCCTCCTCCTAGCCATCCAGCCTCTGTCCCAAGTTACCTGGGGAAAGCCACAGAAAATAAGGGTGAGCAACAAGTTACTCAGTAAGAATCCCCAATCGGGGTACAATACGAAATCATCTCATTTAGCACACGGACATACAACCATACAATGACTTAGAGCGGGCGCGGTTGGTGTAGGCTATGAGCTACTTCAAAGGCGAGCCTACTCAAGGGCTTCCGTCTATAGCCTCTCCTAGGTCCTACATTTGGATGCCCTTCGGGCCTTACACAACCTAGGACACAGTGATGCCCAGTGGGGCCTTACACACTTAGGATGCCCATCGGGCCTTACACCTTCAGTATCAGTGATGCCTAGTGGGCCTTACACACCTAGGATGCCCATAAGGCCTTACACCTCCAGAATCAGTGATGCCCAGTGGGCCTTACGCACCTAGGATGCCCATAGGGCCTTACACCTCGGATGTCCATCGGGTCTTGCCGGCGGGACCCCAAACTAGTTGCCTCTCACTGTAACGACCCGTGTTTTTTCTTCCGGTCTTCCGAGGTATGCCCTAGGGGTAATTTGGTAATTTGGTCGGGCCGTCAGAGTCGTTTGTGTCTTTTCGATTACTAAAATTATTGGATGGTTTTGTAGGTTTTGGAGGGTTTGTGGTTTGGTTTGAGCAAGGTTCGTTGCAAAAGTAAAAATAAAGGAATTTGTCTTTGCAGTAGGGGTTTGAACCCGGGTCTCTGGGAAGCTTGTAGAGAGGTGTGCCAATTGAGCCATTAGGTGCTCTTGTTGCCCTTCTACATCACATCTTAGTTAACCTTGGATTTTGGAGTTTTGGTGCATTTGGTTAAATGAAATAGAATTAGGTTATTCCATCTTCTTCTCCAAAACACCTCTTGGCCGCCCAAGCTCTCCATCTCCATAGCCTTGCCGATTCTTCATCCTTGCATCTCCTTGGGTTCGATCTTCATCATTCGGGTAGGTATTGATCTTCTTCTTCTTCTTCTCATCCGTTTGGTGTGCGTTTGGCCAAGTGAAAAGAGGTGTGTTGTGTGTGTTGTGTTGATTGCGGCCCACCGAGTGTAGCCGAAAGCAGCGACCTTGTCGTTTCGCTCAGAAGACATATCGCCCCTGTCGCTGTCGCACGTCCACCCGATCGCCGCCGCGCCCAGATCTGTCAGCGAGCCTTGCTTGTTCGCGCCAGGCCAGCAGATCGCCCCTGTCGTCGACGCCCAGATCTCATCCCAGCCGACCTTGCCGGGTCGCCAGCCAGAATCGCCCCGTCGCTTCGCCGCGACGCGAGAGTCCTCGCCAATGCCCGCGCGTCGGCCCGCGCCCGCGTCGCCATCGCGCGCCCTCGCCGTGTCGCTTGCCGCCGCTCGCCTCGCCGCGCGCCCGCTCGAGCGTTCGCGCGCGCGCGTCCTGTTGGCCTTTCGCCGTGTCGCAACGCCACGCCCGCGCCGCGCGCCTTCGCCCGACGCTCGCGCCGCGCGCGCGTCCTCCTGCTGCTGCGTGCCGTTGCGTGCAGCGGTAGCATGTCCGTAGCGTCCTGTGCGGTAAGCTGTGTAGCAGCCAGTAGCGTCCTTGCCGTGCCGGCTTCGCCAGCAGCCCCAAGCTCGTGTCGTCGTGCCGCGTGAGTTTCCCGAGCCGAGCTTGGCTTTGTTCTATTGTTGTTTAGACATTTTAGATGCCGATTATTGTTGGTTTGCTAGGTTCCCGCTCGCTAGCTCGGGATTGTTCCGCGGCTTAGGATTTGTGTGTAGAAGCCTCCCGACCAAGGTAAGGATTTCTTACAGGGGTTGTGTGGACCTCTTGGTATATTTGTGATTGTTGTTTTGTATGCTGTGTATGATTACTAGCATGTTTATCTCTAGGTGTTCATGCTCAATTCTCGAGTGGCATGAACTCTTGTATTGTTTCTCATGTTAGCCCATGCTAGGTTGTTCTATTCTAGCATGTTCGATATCTGTTCTTGCTTCGTAGTATCATGCTAGGTTCTTTGTATCCGATGAGCACGTATTGATTTGCATTGATTGAATCGTTATTATTGTTAAGGTTTAGAATTGAGGTAGATAGAATCATCAAGCCCGATGCATAAAGTATCTTGCATCTATGGCAAGGACGTTCGAGACAGTTCTCCGTCCTTGGACCCCGTGAGGGATTAGCTATCCCAACCCGGTAGGCCTGCAATCTTGGGTGAGGGTGGCGGATGTTAAATGCCCTAGCGGTCGGGATGATGACTTGGCATTGCCTCGTCCCCGGCGATCGGCACGTCCTCGGCGTGTTCGGCCGTAGCCCTTGATTGCCACTGTTAGGGCAAGGACCGCTTCTGGTGTAAGCCTACCACGGCCGGTTCCTTAGCCTCAGTGCGGTGGTACGGTGACATAGTTTCACGTGTCGAGTCTCACACCCTATGTCGGTGACACCGATCCGAGAGATTTAGTTAGGCATGGTGGTGGTGAACACGGGCGGCTTGCCACTAGACCGGCACCCCGCAGTTTGCGGTAGCATGCGGTGCGGCGCTTACGCTCATTACTGGCGCGCCGGTGGAGAGCTCCTCGGGATCTTGAGCGAGTGCACCTTTCGTATCGGCGATGAAGCGGTGAGGCGGGACTTGTTCCGTATAGCACGTTTAGTGTGTTGTGGTATTTCGGACTAAGACCACGAGATGGCATCAGAGGTCCAAGTGTGGACTTAGCTATGTGCTCCGCTCTGTGTTTGTACTCATAGCTTGCATACTTTCTTCTAGATGATCATGTATATCGTATTGTACCCGGTTGGGGATTCTTCTTTGGGTAATTCGTTACTCACCCTTATTACGTGGTTTTCCACGGGTAATCAAAGCGGGAGACAGGATGGTGAAGGGGAAAGTTGTGATCATGGAATCCTGCTTTGTCATCTCACGATTATTCTATTTTATTTATCATGACTCTTGACTTTTGTTATTTCCCCTGAATGCATGTAGGCGGGCACAGAGCCCGGGATGTTTTCTTACGTTTTATGGATTCCAACATATTTATACTTGTGGATTGTTTTAATGGTTTAAATAAATCTCACGATCGAGTATGCTTTTAGAAATGTATGTTTTGGTTGTTGAATGTTTTGCATTTTTACTTGGGATCCGAAATGTATTTTTCTTAATATCTTTTATTTTCACTACATGCATTGGGGTAAAGGCCCATTTAGAGCCCCTTTACAGGTCGGGTCTTTCTGATTGGTATCGAGCTCGAGTCATAGATTACGTAGAGTGACCTTTTGTTGTAGGTCGTTTTCCATGATCATCGAAGACTCGAAGCGGTCATCAGTGCGCCTAGATTTATTGTTTTAGAAAGGAAAAGGGTTAAGAATTTACAATACCTATCATCTAGTGTATGCCTTGTGTGGTGTTGTGGAATGGTGTGAGTGAGTTTTGATTCGTTGTTGGTTTGGATGTAGATCGCCGACATGCTACGATCACCGTCGCAGAGAGGAGGTTCGAGAGCGGTCGAGGTATCGAGGATCGGATCGTCTGCGAGGACATCGTCCCAGGCGACATCGATGGCATTCCACCAGCAGCCTCCTCTGTTACGCCTAGAGGCGGGCGTTGAGGCGACCGAAGCCGTGAGAGGCGCTCCTGGAGCGAGTTTCTTTGAGTCTATGAGGGCTTTTATGGTCGGCATGTTGAGTGACCGAGGCGAGAGACCGAGCCTTGTTGGCGCGCGGCGGGAAGAGTCCCGAGCCCAGATCGAGCGGTGACTCGATTGGTTCAAAGTGAGCTCGGTAGCACCTCGGCTCCACGAGCAAGCAAGTAGCCCCCAGAGGCGAGATATGGCAGAGGGTGCCGAGGAATTGGGTAGGTGGTGAAGGATTTTGTGAAGTGGAAGCACGAGAAGTTCGATGCCACCGGTGATGCATTAGCGGCGGCCGGTGGATTGCCCATTTGGAGTACACCTTCCGATCATGGTGTGCCCCGATATTCGAGAGGCCGAGATGTGCGGCTCATGTGCTAGGAGGCACTGGGCGAGATGGTGGTGGGAGTCCACCTTGAGCGAGAGACCAGTGGGTCTCCACCCGCTACTTGGGAGTTCTTCAAGGTGAGTTCAAGGTAAAGTTCATCGGTGATGAGGCTCGAGGAGAAGATGGTGGAGCTCTTCCGAACACACAAGCGGGTTACGATTCCATTGAGGAATATGGCGCAAGTTCTCGGAGTATGGATATTTTGCTCCTCGATTGATTGCCACCCGGAGTGAAGATTCGGAAGTTCATATACGGATTGAGGCGAGGGTGTTTCCCGAGATGTCGAGGGCTCGGGCCCACGACACTTATGCTAGGGCTGTCGATTAGCCACGATCTATAATGGGAAGTATCCTGCTTTGGCGGTTTGTTGCCGCTCTGTTGGCGTCTGTCCCGGTGGTGTAGGGCGAAGAGAAAGTTTGACTTTTCGGGAGGCGGCAGCGCCGCCAAGGCGATTGAAGCAGAGAGATCGTGGAGAGCTCGGTCCGTTTCGGCGGCCCCGGCGCGGGAGGACCTAGGCGAGTTCCGCTTGTGCCACTTGTGGGAAAGTCCACGCCGGAGCTTGTCGGCTGGACCTAGGGTGTGCTTCCGTTGTGGTAGAGAGGGCACATGGCCCGTTTACGTGATCACCCGGCTATGGCGGCTCTCGGCCAGCAGCAGCGGCGGTCGAGTGTTTGCTACGACCCGTCGGGAGGCCGAGCGCACGGATGCGGCTGTGGCGGTGCGCTTCTTGTTTTAGATCACTGCGCATTTGTCTTGTTTGATTACGGTTCCACGCATTCTTTTGTATACGTGTTGTTTCTTTGAGCATGCTAAGTTAAGACTAGAGCCTCTAGGTTTCGAGTTATCTGTTGCAACTCCTTCGGGAGTTGATATGTTGGCTAGAGATAAGATTAGGGATGGCCGGATCGAGATATCAGGAGAGTTGCTAGTGGCTACGCTCATAGTCACGCCTATGGCGGTTTTGATGTGATTCTTGGTATGGAGTGGTTGTTTGCTAACCACGCGTTGATTGACCGCCACCGGAAAGAAGTAGTGTTGGACCGCCGAGTCGGCCTAGCTTTAAGTTTCGTGGAGTCGGGGTGGAGTTTGCCCGCCGATGGTGTCGGTTGTGAAAGCTCGTCGTTTGCTAGCTCATGGAGCTTGGGGCTATCTAGCCAAGTTATGCAGGAAGAGCCGCCCCTCGTATCATTGATCGGTGCCGGTCGTGCGGAGTTCGCGGATGTGTTTCTGAGGAGTTCTGGGGTTGCCCCAAAGAGAGAGGTTGACTTCATTATTGAGCTCGAGGCGAGGACCCTCCCTATCTCGAAGGCTCCGTATCGCATGGCGCCAGTGAGAGTTAAAGTAGGCGAAGATTCGATTGCAGGAGATGTTAGACCGAGGGTTCATCCGTCCAAGTGTGTCCCCGTGGGGAGCACGATTCTGTTTGTGAAAAAGAAGGATGGTTCTATGCGCTTATGTATTGATTACGCGAGCTTAATAAGGTGTGATGAAGAATAAGTATCCGTTGCCCGTATCGATGATTTGTTCGATCGGCTTGAGGAGCTTGGTGTTCTCCAAGATAGATCGAGATCGGTTACCATCGATTTGCGGATCGGGGATGCCGACATTCCTAAGGCGACTTTCGAGTCGGATATGGTCACTATGAGTTTGTGGTCATGTCGTTTGGATTGACCAATGCCCTGCCCGCGTTTATGGACATGATGGATAGGGTGTTCAAATCATTTTTGGGCGGCGCCGTCATCGTGTTCATTGGCGATATTACGATTTATTCGAGGTCTAAAGAAGACCATGCGAGCATTTGAGGCGAGTATTGGCGGCTTTGAGGAAAACCGGCTTTATGCGAAGTTTTCCAAATGTGATTCTGGTTGGAAGCGGTGGCCTTCCTAGGCCACGTAGTTTCGAGAGATGGTATAGCCGTGGACCCCGCGAAGATTGAGGCCGTGAGTTCATGGGCCAAGCCGACTTCGATTGCCGAGATTCGCGACTTTACGGGTTTGGCGAGTTTACCGTGTCGGTTCGTCAAGGACTTTTACGCTATAGCCTCGCCCCTCACTCGTCGGCGAGGAAGGGTGTCGAGTTTGTTTGGGACAAAGAGTGTGATGAGAGCTTTGCCGAGCTCAAAAGCAGATTTGACTTCAGCACGATGTTGGCGATCCGGAGGACAGTGGTTTCGTGGTCTCTGATGATGCTTCCAAGTTTGGATTAGGTTGTGTGTTGATGCGGCCACGGGAAGGTCATTGCCTATGCTTCCCGTCACGGTGGCCGTATGAGCAGAACTACCCGACTCATGATATGGAGTTAGCGGTGATGGTGTTTACCTTTGAAGATTTGGAGGCATTACATACGGTGGCGGATTCGGATGTTTACCGATCACGAGCCTCAAGTATCATTTACTCGAGAAGGAGTTGAATATGAAGCGAGAGGAGATGGTTAGAGTGGTAAAGGATTATGCTGCGAGATTTTGTACCATCGGGTAAAGCCAATGTAGTGGCCGATGCTTTGAGCGAGAAAGAGCGTCGCACTCTGCGGCGTTGTTGAGTTCAGCCCAGTTTGCGAGAGAGAGTTCGAGCGGGCGAGGTTGCGATGTTGTTGGGTGAGGTTACCGCCGAGGTAGCCAGATTGGTATTCGTGCCGTCGATTAAGGCGTGGATTATAGACAGCAACGGTTGGGGACCCGCACTTAAAGATTGGTTGACCGAGTCGGTCTTGTGGTGACTTTGACTTTGTGTATTCACGATGACGGTGGGTTGACTTATAGAGGCGGTTGTGTGTTCGGACATTGCGAGTTTGCGAGCGAGAGTTGCTCTCGAGGCCACATTCCCCTTTTGCTTGGCACCGGGGGGTACCAAGATGTATCGAGACCTTAAGCGGACTTTACGGTGGATGGGAATGAAGAGAGATGTGGCGAGTTTGTCGGTGGGTGTCTCACTTGTCGGCAAGTGAAGGCACCAGCGCAGAAGAGCGGTAGTTTGTTGCGACCAGCGAGTGTACCCCCAGTGGAAATGGGAAGAGATCTCCATGGACTTTATCTCCGGTTTGCCAAGGACTCAGGAAGTTCTCTCGATTTGGGTGATAGTCGACCGTTTGACCAGAGCGCACACTTCATTCCGGTAGAGACACTTATACCGTGGAGCGATGTAGGCGCGATTGTTTTTGGGAGCAGATCATCCGTTATCATGGTGTGCGGTGAGGATTGTGTCCGATCGTGACTCGCGGTTCACTTCGTTTCGGAGAGCGCTCAGAAGGGTTTGGGCACAGAGTGCAATTTCAAAGCCTGACTTTTCACCCTCAGACGGATGGTCGGTGAGAGAGTGAATCGATTCTCGAGGATATGTTGAGAGCTTGTGTGTTGGATTTCGGCGATTGGGACCGATATCTGCATACTTGATGGAGTTTGCCTATAACAATGATTACGATCGGCGATTGAGATGGCTCCATTCGAGGCATTGTATGGTAAGCGTTGTCGGTCCCTGTGTTACAGGAAGAGGTTGGTGATAGACAGTTGTGGGTCCCGAGTTCTGCGGTTGACCAATGGTGCGGTCGCGAGAAGATTAGAGCTCGTATGTTGCATTTCTGAGCGGCGAGAAGAGTTACGCCGATGTTGGCGTCGAGATTTGGAGTTTGAGGTTGGTCGACATGTGTTCCTTAAGGTTGCTCCGATGCGAGGTGTTACGAGGTTTGGTAAGCGTGGGAAGTTGAGTCCCGTTTTGTTGGTCCATTTGAGATCCTAGAGAGGATTGGCAGAGTTGCTTACCGGTTAGCCCTTCCTCCGTCTTTGTCGGTGCATAGTGTTTTTCATGTATCGATGTTGAGGCGGTATGTGCCTGGGACCGTCGCACATTGTGGACTTTGAGCCTTCTGCGGTGAATGAGGATTTGAACCGAGGAGAAGCGGTGAGGATCCTTGCCTTTGAGACCAAGGCGTTGCGTAATCGCGAGATTCGTTTAGTAAAGGTTGATGGAAGAGTCGGGGTTACGAGGAAGCCACTTGGGAGCGGGAAGACGAGATGAGATTGCATTACCCCCGAGCTATTTTGTCTTAAGGACTTTCGAGGGCGAAAGTCATAAAAAGGAGGAATATTGTAACGACCCGAGTTTTTCTTCCCGGTCTTCGGTATGCCCTAGGGGTAATTTGGTAATTTGGTCGGGTAGCGTCGAGTCGTTTGTGTCTTTCGATTACTAAAATTATTGGATGGTTTTGTAGGTTTTGGAGGGTTTGTGGTTTGGTTTGAGCAAGGTTCGTTGCAAAAGTAAAAATAAAGGAATTTGTCTTTGCAGTAGGGTTTGAACCGGGTCTCTGGGAAGCTTGTAGAGAGGTGTGCCAATTGAGCCATTAGGTGCTCTTGTTGCCTTTCTGCATCACATCTTAGTTAACCTTGGATTTTGGAGTTTTGGTGCATTTGGTTAAATGAAATAGAATTAGGTTATTCCATCTTCTTCTCCAAAACACCTCTTGGCGCCCAAGCTCTCCATCTCCATAGCCTTGCCGATTCTTCATCCTTGCATCTCCTTGGGTTCGATCTTCATCATTAGGGTAGGTATTGATCTTCTTCTTCTTCTTCTCATCCGTTTGGTGTGCGTTTGGCCAAGTGAAAAGAGGTGTGTTGTGTGTGTTGTGTTGATTGCGGCCCGGACCGAGTGTAGCCGAGCGGCCGGCCTTGTCGTTCGCTCGGCGGCGTGCCTGGTCGCCCATGCGTCGCCGCGTCCAGCCGATCGCTCGCGCGCCAGAATCTGTCCCAGCCGGCCTTGCCGTTCGCGCCAGTGCGGTCGCCCCTGCCGTCACGCACGCCAGATCTGTCCCAGCCAGGCCTTGCCGTTCGCCAGCCAGCGCGAATCGCCCGTCGCTCATACGCCGAGAGGTCTCGCCCGCGCCGCGCGTCGGCCCGCGCCGCGTCGCCCATGCGCGCGCCCTCGCGCCGTGTCCGCTTGCGAGCCGCGCGCGCGCGCCCCGCCCGAGCGTTCGCGCCCGCGCGCCTCGTCCTGCCCGAGCCGCTCGCCGTGTCCGCATCACGCCCAGCGCCCGCGCGCGCGCCCGCCGCTCGCTCGCGCGGCGCGCGCGTCGTCCTGCCGTGCCGTGCGGTAGCGCGGTAGCTGCGTCTGCCGTGCCGGCCGTGTAGCGTCCTTGCCGTGCCGGCTCGCGTGACCCCAAGCTCGTGTCGTCGTGCGCGCGTGAGTTTCCGAGCCGAGCTTGCTTTGTTCTATTGTTGTTTAGACATTTTAGATCTTTGATTATTGTTGATTTGCTAGGTTCCCGCTCGCTAGCTCGGGATTGTTCCATGACTTAGGATTTGTGTGTAGAAGCCTCCCGACCAAGGTAAGGATTTCTTACAGGGGTTGTGTGGACCACTGCGGTATATTTGTGATTGTTGTTTTGTATGCTGTGTATGATTACTAGCATGTTTATCTCTAGGTGTTCATTGCGAATTCTGGTTGGCATGAACTCTTGTATTGTTTCTCATGTTAGCCCATGCTAGGTTGTTCTATTCTAGCATGTTCGATATCTGTTCTTGCCGTAGTATCATGCTAGGTTCTTTGTATCGATGAGCACGTATTGGTGCATTGATTGAATCGTTATTATTGTTAAGGTTTAGAATTGAGGTAGATAGAATCATCAGGCCCGATGCATAAAGTATCTTGCATCTATGGCAAGGGCGTTCGAGACGATTCTCGTCCTTGGACCCGTGAGGATTAGCTATCCCAACGGTAGGCCACGCAATCTTGGGTGAGGGTGGCGGTGTTAAATGCCCTAGCGGTCGGGATGATGACTTGGCATTGCCTGCGTCCGGCGATCGGCGCGTCCTCGGCGTGTTGGCCGTAGCGCCTTGATTGCCACTGTTAGGGCAGGACCGCTTCACTGGTGTAAGCCTACCACGGCCCGGTTCCTTAGCCTCAGTGCGGTGAGTACGGTGACATAGTTCACGTGTCGAGTCTCACACCCCTATGTCGGTGACACCGATCGGAGATTTAGTTAGGCATGGTGGTGAACACAGGCGGCTTGCCACTAGACCGGCACCCCGAGTTTGCGGTAGCATGCGGTGCGCTTCACGCTCATTACAGCGCCGGGAGAGCTCCTCGGGATCTTGAGCGAGTGCACCTTTCGTATCGGCGATAGGCGGTGGCGGGACTTGTTCCGTATAAGCGCGTTTAGTGTGTTGTGGTATTCCGGACTAAGACCACGAGATGGCATCAGAGGTCAAGTGTGGACTTAGCTATGTGCTCGCTCTGTGTGTTTGTACTCATAGCTTGCATACTTTCTTCTAGATGATCATGTATATCGTATTGTACCGGTTGAGATTCTTCTTTGGGTATTCGTTACTCACCCTTATTACGTAGTTTTCCACGGGTAATCAAGCGGGAGAGCGAGGATGGTGAAGGGGAAGGCTGTGATCATGGAATCCTGCTGTCATCATCTACGATTATTCTATTTTATTTATCATGACTCTTGACTTTTGTTATTTCCCACTGAATGCATGTAGGCGGGGCACAGAGCCCGAGGATGTTTTCTTACGTTTTATGGATTCGGCATATTTATACTTGTGGATTGTTTTAATGGTTTAAATAAATCTACGATCGAGTATGCTTTTAGAAATGTATGTTTTGGTTGTTGAATGTTTACATTTTTACTTGGGATCAAAATGTATTTTTCTTAATATCTTTTATTTTCACTACATGCATTGGGGTAAAGGCCCATTTAGAGCCCCCTTTTGGGTGGTCTTTACATCTCTGGTCCTCTATACTATACATCACACATCTAACAGTAGCTTGGATCTAGCGACATACAAATGGCGGCATGGTTCTATCAAGATAGGAAAGCCTAACATGGAACTAGCAGGATGTAAACATGTCACGAACATGAATCAAAGAAAACATGAAACCTATCACTAGAAACTCATATAATTCTGATAATCAGCGTGCTATCAACTATATTCGCGAGGTCCACACAACCCCGGGTAAGAATCCTTACACAGGAAATAAGTGGAGGTTAACTATCCCGAATCAAATATTGTAAAGACCCGACCCAAAAGGGGCTCTAAATGGGCCTTTACCCCAATGCATGTAGTGAAAATAAAAGACATTATGAAAAATACATTTGGATCCCAAGTAAAAAGCGAAACATTCGACAACCAAAACATACATTTCTAAAAGCATACTCACGATCGGAGATTTATTTAAACCATTAAAACAATCCACAAGTACAAATATCTTTGGAATCCATAAAGCGTAAGAAAACATCACTGGGGCTCTGTGCGTCTACATGCATTCGGGGAAATAACAAAAGTGAAGAGTCATGATAAAATAAAATAATCGAGAGATGATGGCGAGATTCCATGATCACGGCTCCTCCTTGACCATCCTGTCTCGCCTTGATTACTGTGGAAAGCCACGAGAATAAGGGTGAGTAACGAATTACCCAGTAAGAATCCCCAGGCAGGGTACAATACGATATACATGATCATCTAGAAGAATGTATGCAAGCTATGAGTACAAACACAGAGGCGGAGCACATAGCTAAGTCCACACTTGGACCTCGGATGCCATCTCGGGGTCTTAGTCGGAAAATACCACAACACACTAAGCGCGCTATCACGGGAACAAGTCGGCCTCGGCTGTCTCTTTATCGTCTGAAAGGTGCACTAGCTCAAGATCGAGAGCTCTCGATCGGTGTTTGTAATGGCGCGTGCGCGCGCGCGCGCATGCTCTGCAAACTACGAAGTGCGGGTCTAGTGGCAAAGCTGCCCGAGTTCGATCACCATGCCTAACTAAATCTACTGGATCGGTGTCAGCGACATAGGGTGTGAGACACTGGACACGTGAACTATGTCGGCTGTACCACGCTTTGAGGCTAAGGAAGCGGTCGTGGTAGGCTTACACGAGAAGCGGTCCTTGCCCTAACAGTGGCAATCAAGGGCTCTGGCGAACACGGCGAGGGCGTGCATTGCCAGGGGCGAGGCAATGCCAAGTCATCATCGGCCGTTGGGGCATTTAACGATCTGCCACCCTCACCCAAGATTGCGGGGCCCTACGGTTGGGATAGCTAATCCCTCACGGGGTCAGGGCGGGCTGTCTCGAGCGTCCTTGCCATAGATACAAGATACTTTATGCATCGGGCGGATGATTCTATCTACCTCAATTCTAAACCTTAACAATAATAACGATTCAATCAATGCGGTCAATACGTGCTCATCGGATACAAAGAACCTGGCATGATACTACGAAGCAAGAAGCGGATATCGAACATGCTAGAATAGAACAACCTAGCATGGGCTAACATGAGAAACAATACAAGAGTTCATGCGATCGAGGAATTGAGAAGGAGCACCTAGAGATAAACATGCTAGTAATCATACGGGCATACAAAACAACAATCACAAATATACTGCGAGAGTCCACACAACCGGTAAGAAATCCTTACCTTGGTGGAAGACTTCTACACACAAATCCTAAGGCTGGAACAATCCCGAGCTAGCGGCGGGAACCTAGCAAACCAACAATAATCGGCATCTAAAATATCTAAACAACAATAGAACAGCAAGCTCGGCTCGGGAACTCACGCGGCGCGACGACCACGAGCTTAGAAATTTGCTGGCGGTGTAACCGCAGCAGGGCGCTGCTTGTGGCTGCTGCTGCTGGCAACAGCAACGGTGTGTATGGCAGAGCGCGGCTGCAGCTGGCTGCGCAACAGCGCGGCGGCTGAGGCGGGCCAGCGTGTGGCAGCGTCTGCAGCAGCGGCGCCTTCGCGGGCGGCGTCGCGATCTGCGGACAGCGGCGGCTTCGGCGAGCGAGAGCATGCAGCGGGCGAAGCGTCTCGCCAAGCGGGCGAGCGAGCAGCAGCGATTCGGCAAGAGACCGCTGCAGCGGCGCTGGCGATAGGCGCGCGCGGCGTGCGATAGGCGAGCGACCTCTGGCAGCGGCGTTGCGCGAGCTGGGCGTGGCGGCGAGCAGCGGCGTCTGTCTTTCTTTGAAGCGAGCAGCAAGGCTGCTTCAGGGCGAGATCTGGCGCGGCGTCGGCGATCGGTGGGCGTCGCGGCAGCAAGGCGTCTGTCTTCTTTGGCTCGGCTACACTCGTTGTTTGCAATCAACACAACACACACACACACACCTCTTTTCACTTGGCCAAAGCGCACACCAAAGGATGAGAAGAAGAAGAAGAAGATCAATACCTACCGGAATGATGATGATCAGACCCAAGGAGATGCAAGGATGAAGAATCGGCAAGGCTATGGAGATGGAGAGCTTGGGCGGCCAAGAGGTGTTTTGGAGAAGAAGATGGAATAACCTAATTCTATTTCATTTAACCAAATGCACCAAAACTCCAAAATCCAAGGTTAACTAAGATGTGATGCGAGAAAGAGCAACAAGAGCACCTAATGGCTCAATTGGCACACCTCTCTACAAGCTTCCCGGGAGACCGGGTTCAAACCCATTTGCGGCACAAATTCCTTTATTTTTACTTTTGCAACAAACCTTGCTCAAACCAAACCACAAACCCCTCCAAAAACCTACAAAAACCATCCAATAATTTTAGTAGCTGGAAAAGACACAAGCGACCACTGGCGGCCAGACCAAATTACCAAATTACCCCTAGGGCATGCACGGAAGGCCGGGAAGAAAAACACAGGTCGTTACAATATTCCCTCCTTTTTATGACTTTCGTCCTC
Source organism: Sicyos edulis (assembly GCA_036507275.1). Taxonomy (NCBI): domain Eukaryota; kingdom Viridiplantae; phylum Streptophyta; class Magnoliopsida; order Cucurbitales; family Cucurbitaceae; genus Sicyos; species Sicyos edulis. The sequence continues at coordinate 2,712,346 of CM071847.1, forward strand.
GAAAGTCCTTAAAACAGAAAGCTTGGCTCGAGGGTAATGCAACCTCATCTCGTCTTCCCGCTCCCAAGTGGCTTCCTCGGAACCAGAGCTCTTCCCTTGAACCTTTACCAAGCGAATCTCGCGATTACATAGCGTCTTGGTCTCAAAGGCAAGGATCCTCTTTGGCTTTTCCTCGAAGTTCAAATCCTCATTCGTTTGCAAAGGCTCAAAGTCCACAATGTGCGGCGGGTCAGGCACATCTTTGCCTCAACATCGATACATGAAAAACACTATGCCTGGTGATAGTAGCGGAGGTAGGGCTAGCCGGTAAGCAACTCTGCCAATCCTCTCTAGGATCTCAAGCGGACCAACAAAGCGGGGACTCAACTTCCCACGCTTGCAAACCTCGAGAACACCTCGCATCGGAGCAACCTTAAGGAACACATCTTTGACCAACCTCAAACTCCAAATCTCGGCGCCGAACATCGGCGTAACTCTCTACTGCTCACGGCGGTCAACATCTCGAGCTCTAATCTTACGCCTTGCTGCACCATTGGTCAAGCTGCGATGCTCGGGACAAAACACTGTCTATCACCAACCTCTTCCCGAACCACGGGGGCCAAACCGCGCTTACCATACAATGCCTCGAATGGAGCCATCAGAGATCGTCGTGTAGCTGTTGTTATAGGCAAACTCCATCAGAAATCTGAATCTTTGGTCCCAGCTGCTGGGAAATCCAACACACAAGCCCTCAACATATCCTCGAGAATCGATTCACTCTCTCGATCGACCATCCGTGCGAGGTGAAAAGGCATCTTTGAAATTGCACTCTGTGCCCAAACCCATCTGGGCGCTCTCGAAGCGAGAAGTGAGCCGCGAGTCACGATCGGACACAATCCTCACCGGCACACCATGATAGCGGATGATCTGCTCCAAAACAAGCTGCGCCCTTTGTTCCACGGTATAAGTGTCTCTCAGGGAATGAAGTGTGCGCTCTTAATCAAGCGAGTCGACTATCACCCAAATCGAGAGAACTTCCTCGGAGTCCTTGGCAAAGCGGAGATAAAGTCCATGGAGATCTCTTCCCATTTCCTTTGAGGTACACTCGGTGCATTTGCAACAAACCGGTGGCCTCTGCACAGGTGCCTTCACTTGGCGACAAGTGAGACACCGGTGACAAACTCTGCCACATCTCTCTTCATTCCCATCCACGGAAAGTCTGCTTAAGGTCTGATACATCTTGGTACCCCAGGGTGCCAAGCAAAAAAGGCTGTGGGCCTCAGGAGCAACTCTGCTCATAGGCACTGCAATGTCGGAACACACAACCGGCCTCTATAAGTCAACCTTTTATGCGGTGAATACACAAAGTCAAAGTCACCGTCAGCACTGACTCTGTCAACCAATCTCTTAAGTGCGGGGTCACCCATTGGTACATCTATAATCCATTGCTTGAGATCGGCGGTGAGCAGTCAAGCTGAGCTACAGCGGTAACCTCTCCCAACAACACTGCAACCTCGGCCCGCTCGAACTCTCTGCAAAGCTGGTGGGAACTCAACAGCGCGCGCGAGTGCGGCGTCTTTCTGCTCAAAGCATCGGCCACTACATTGGCTTTACGGATGGTACAAAATCTCGCGATCATAATCCTTTACCAACTCTAACCATCTCCTCTGCCTCATATTCAACTCCTTACGAGTAAGCGGATACTTGAGGCTCACGGTGATCGGTAAACATCACGAATCAGCTCACCATACGGGTAATGCCTCCAAATCTTGGTGCAAACACCACTGCTTTGCCAACTCCATATCATGAGTCGGGTAGTTCTGCTCATCACGGCTTGGTGGCCGGGAAGCATAGGCAATGACCTTCCGTCTTTGCATCAACACACAACCTAATCCAAACTTGGAAGCATCACTGTAGACCACGAAACCACTGTCCCCTCGGGATTTTGCCAACAGTCTTTGAAGTCAAAGCTGCGCAGGCACAGCAAAGCTCTCATCACACCTCTTTGTCCCAAACAAACTCGACACCCTTCCTCGTCGGGCGAGTGAGGCGAGGCTCTATGAGAAAAGTCCTTGTGAGCCAAGCGGTAGTAACTGCCAAACCAGAAAGGCTGCTGCGAATCTCGGCAGTGAAGTCGGCTTGGCCCATGAACTCCACGGCCTCAATCTTCGCGGGGTCCACGGCTATACCATCTCTCGAAACCACGTGGCCTAGGAAGGCCACTGCTCAACAGAAATCACATTTGGAAAACTTCGCATAAAGTGGTTTCCCTCAAAGTGCCAATACTCGCCTCAAATGCTCTGCATGGTCTTCTTTAGACCTCGAATAAATCGAATATCGTCAATGAACACGATGTGAAGGTGTCCAAAAATGATTTGAACACCCTATCCATCATGTCCATGAGCGGTGGGGCATTGGTCAATCAAGCGACATGACCACAAACTCATAGTGACCATATCTGGACACTGAAAATTTATCTTAGGAATGTCGGCATCACGATCATGGCCCGATGTAGCCGGATCTCGAGATCTATCTTGGAGAACACGAAGCTCCACGAAGGTGATCGAACAAATCATCGATCACGGGGCAGCGGATACTTATTCTTCAACTTTGTCACCTTATTAAGCTCGCGGTAATCAATACATAAAGCGCATAGAACCATCCTTCTTTTTCACAAGCAGGCCTGGTGCTCCCCGGGACACACGCGGGCGGATGAACCCTCGGTCTAACATCTCCTGCTGGCTGAATCTTGATTCCTTTAACTCATTTGGCGCCATGCGTCACGGAGCCTTCGAGATAGGGAGGTCACGGCTCAGAGCTCAATAATGAAGTCAACCTCTCTCTTTGAGGGCAACCCGGTAACTCCTCGAGAAACACATCGCGAACTCTGCGGCGGCAGTTTGATCAGCAGGCACGGCGAGGCGGCTCTTCCCGAACAACTTGGCTAGATAGCCCCAAGCTCCATGAGCTAGCAAGCGGCGAGCTTTCACGGTGACACCATGGCGGGCAAACTCCACCTGGACTCCACGAAACTTAAAGCTGGGTAGGCCACGGCGGCTGAACACTACTTCTTTCGGTGGCGGTCAATCAGCGCGTGGTTAGTGACTAACCACTCCATACCAAGAATCACATCAAAACCGCTCATGGCGGAACTATGGCGTAGCCTAAGCAACTCTCAGGATATCTCGATCCGGCCATCCATAATCTTATCTCTAGCCAACATATTAACTCCGAAGGATTTGCAGAGATAACTCAAAACCTAGAGGCTCTAGTCTCAACTTAGCATGCTCGACCAAACAACACGGATACAAAAGAATCGTGGAACGAGAATCAAACAAGACAAATGCGCGATGATCTAAAACAAAGCGTGCACTGCCACGGCGGCATCCGTGCGCTCGGCCTCTGACAGTCGTAGCAAACACTCGACCTAACTGCTGTGGCTGTTTGTTGGTGCCATAATTTGGTGATCACAAAAAGCAGGCCATGTGACCCTCTCTACCACAGCGGAAGCACAATCTAGGTCGGTGACAAGCTCGGCGTGGACTTTCCCTAAGTAGCACAAGCGGGAAGCTGCACAGGTCCTCCTGCTTGGGAAGTGGAAGCAATTTGGAGCTCTCCGTGATCTCGTTACTGCAGCGCCCTTGCGTGGCGCGCCTCCCGAAAGTCAAACTTTCTCTTACGCCCCACATTCTTTGGGACGGGGCCCCTGAGCAGAGGCGGCAACAACCCGCTCAGCGAGGATACTTCCCATTATAGATCGTGGCTAGCTGGGCTGACCCCTAGCATAAGTGTCGGGGGCTGAGCCACGACATCACAGAGAAACACCTGCCTCAATCGGATATGAACTTAGAATCTTGACTCTGGGGTGGCAATCAGCGAGAGCAAAATATCCATACTCGAGAACTTGCGCTCATATTCCTCAATGGAATCGAGAACCTGCCGAGGTTACGGAAGAGCTCCACCATCTTCTCTGAGCCTCATCAGCTGATGAACTTTACCTTGAACTCGGCCTTGAAGAACTCCCAAGTAGCGGGTGGAGACCCGGTGGTCTCTCGCTCAGGTGGACTCCACCACCATCTCATTTGTGCCTCCTAGCACATGAGCCGCACATCTCGGCCTCTGAATATCGGGGCACACCATGATCGGGAAGGTGTACTCCAAATGGGCAATCCACAGCTGCCGCTAAGCATCACCGGTGGCATCAAACTTCTCGGGCTTCCACTTCACAAAATCCTTGACCACCTACCCAATTCCTCGGCACCCTACGCCATATACGCCTCTGGGGCTACTTGCTCTGTGGGTGGAGGTGCTCTTGAGCTCTCTTTGAACCAATGAGTCATTTGCTCGTCTGGGCTCGGGACTCTTCCATTGCCCAGCGCCAACAAGGCACAGGTCTCTGCCCTCTGGTCACTCAACATGCTTGACCATAAAGCCCTCATAGACTCGGCAAACTCTGCTCCGGGAAGCGATCTCACGGCGCTTCGGTCGCCTCAGCGCCCGCTCTAGGCGTAGCGGGAGGAGGCTCTTTGGTGGAATGCCATCGATGTCGGCTTGGGGCGATGTCCTGCGATGTCGAGATCCGATCACGATACCTCGACACTGCTCTCGAACCTCCTCTCTCGATGCGGGTGGTAGCATCTTGGCGATCTACATCAAACCAACAACGAATCAAAACACACTTTGTCACCATTCCACAACACCAAACAAGGCATACACTAGATGATAGGTATTGTAAATTCTTAACCCTTTTCCTTTCTAAAACAATAAATCTAGGCGTGCACATGATGGTAGTCAGATCTTGATGATCATGAAAGCGACCTACAACAAAGGTGGAGTCTACGAGAATCTATGACTCACGAGCTCACGATACCAAGCTGTAAAGGCAGAGCCAAAAGGGGCTCTAAATGGGCCTTTACCCCAATGCATGTAGTGAAAATAAAAGACATTATGAAAAATACATTTGGATCCCAAGTAAAAGCAGAAACATTCAACAACCAAAACATACATTTCTAAAGCATACTACGATGGAGATTTATTTAAACCATTAAAACAATCCACAAGTACAAATATCTTTGGAATCCATAAAGCGTAAGAAAACATCACGGGGCTCTGTGCGTCTACATGCATTCGGGGAAATAACAAAAGTCAAAAGTCATGATAAAAAATAAAATAATCGAGAGATGGCGGCGAGGATTCCATGATCACGGCTCCTCCTTGACCATCCTGTCTCGCCTTGATTACAGTGGAAAACCACAGAATAAGGGTGAGTAACGAATTACCGGTAAGAATCCCCAGCAGGGGTACAATACGATATACATGATCATCTAGAAGAATGTATGCAAGCTATGAGTACAAACACAGGCGGAGCACATAGCTAAGTCCACACTTGGACCTCGGATGCCATCTCGGGGTCTTAGTCAGGAAATACCACAACACACTAAGCGCGCTATCGGGAACAAGTCCGGCCTCGGCTGTCTCTGCATCGTCGAAAGGTGCACTGGCTCAAGATCGAGGAGCTCTCGATGGTATTTGTAATGGCGTAGCGCGCACCGCATGCTCTTTGCAAACTACGAAGTCTGCAGGGTCTAGTGGCAAAGTTGCCCGAGTTCGATCACCATGCCTAACTAAATCTACGGATCGGTGTCGCGGCGACATAGGGTGTGAGACACTGGACACGTGAACTATGTCGGCTGTACCACACTTTGAGGCTAAGGAGCCGTCGTGGTAGGCTTACACGAGCGGTCCTTGCCCTAACGAGTGGCAATCAAGGGCTACGGCGAACACGGCGAGGGCGTCATTGCAGGGGCGAGGCAATGCCAAGTCATCATCCGGCCGTTGGGGCATTTAACGATGCTGCCACCCTCACCCAAGATTGCGGGGCCTACAGGTTGGGATAGCTAATCCCTCACGGGGTCAGGGCGGAGAAGCGTCTCGAGCGTCCTTGCCATAGATACAAGATACTTTATGCATCGGGCGGATGATTCTATCTACCTCAATTCTAAACCTTAACAATAATAACGATTCAATCAATGCGGTCCAATACGTGCTCATCGGATACAAAGAACCTGGCATGATACTACGAAGCAGAGCAGGATATCGAACATGCTAGAATAGAACAACCTAGCATGGGCTAACATGAGAAACAATACAAGAGTTCATGCGATCGGGAATTGAGCGAGCACCTAGAGATAAACATGCTAGTAATCATACGAGGCATACAAAACAACAATCACAAATATACGCGAGTCCACACAACCGGTAAGAAATCCTTACCTTGAGTGGAAGACTTCTACACACAAATCTAAATTGCTGGAACAATCCAGAGCTAAGCGGCGGGAACCTAGCAAACCAACAATAATCGGCATCTAAAATATCTAAACAACAATAGAAACAGCAAGCTCGGCTCAAAGGGAACTCAGCGGCGCGGCGACCACGAGCTTAGGCAATTGCAGGTAGCGCAGCTAACGCAGCAGGCCCAGCTGTTTGGCTAACGTGGCTGCAGGCAGGGCTGACTGCTTGCGGCTGCAGCAGCAGCCTTGGCGATTGCCATGTAGAGCGGCGTCTGAGGCGAAAGCGGCGGCCAGCGGCGTGCGATCGGCGGACCACGGCCAGCGGCTTCAGCGGGGGCAGCCTTGCGGCGACGTCTGGCGAAAAGCGTGGCAGCGATTCGGCAAGCGGACCACAGCGGCGCGCGCGAGGCGGCAGCGGCGTATTTGGGCGAGGACCTGTGGCGTCGCGAGACCTCGAGCGTCGAGCGGCGGCAATCGAAGCGTCTGTCTTCTTTGAAGCGAGCAGCAAAGTGGCTGGGGACAGATCACGAGCGTCAGGCGTCGGCGCGAGAAGCGAATCTGGGCGATGCAGCGGTGCCGTCATCTGGCGAGGCGATCTGTCTTTCTTTGGCTCGGCTACTCACTCGGTTGTGCAATCAACTGACACACACACAACACACCTCTTTTCACTTGGCCCAAGCACACCAAGCGGATGAGAAGAAGAAGAAGAAGATCAATACCTACCGGAATGATGATGATCGAACCCAGGAGATGCAAGGATGAAGAATCGGCAAGGCTATGGAGATGGAGAGCTTGGGCGGCCAAGAGGTGTTTGGAGAAGAAAATGGAATAACCTAATTCTATTTCATTTAACCAAATGCACCAAAACTCCAAAATCCAAGGTTAACTAAGATGTGATGCGAGAAAGAGCAACAAGAGCACCTAATGGCTCAATTGGCACACCTCTCTACAAGCTTCCCGGGAGACCAGGTTCAAACCCAGTGCTGGCACAAATTCCTTTATTTTTACTTTTGCAACAAACCTTGCTCAAACCAAACCACAAACCCCTCCAAAAACCTACAAAACCATCCAATAATTTTAATGCTGGAAAAGACACAAGCGACCACAGCGGCCGACCAAATTACCAAATTACCCCTAGGGCATACACGGAAGGCGGGAAGAAAAA